>JAMKPZ010006547.1:0-20414 GCA_024699675.1 Amphibolis antarctica
TTTTAAATACATTATAATATTTTTTGAAGTTGGTAAGAATATAATGTCACCAAAATTTCAATCTTTCCGAAGAGTATGAAGCTACATAGCTCTAACCAGCTCAAGCCTTAAGTTGATTTAAATGCAGCATATTATAAAAGTCATTTTTTCAAGAAAAATGCATATTATGGTTTTCCCATCAACAATTTATTGCTCAATATCAGGGAATAACTGGTTATTGCTTCTCAAAAAATATTTCAAAAAAACTTGCTTCAAACCGCTTTCTTCAAAAAAACTACAGGTCAATAGGCAGTTCCAAATGCAACCTTAGTTAATAATATACGTATATTTTTGAAGAGTTAAATTCCATTACATGGGGATTTCAGCCAAAGTTAGGCTTTTAATGATCTCAATGACAAATCCTTTGCAAAGGTCGAGTGGAGTATGTCACTTTTAACAACAGTAATAAATATAGCAGATAACATAGATGATCTTTCTTTATCTTATAAACCTTCAAGGAAGAAAATTCTGAATTCAAGTCCAGACAAAAACGTTACAAATATGAATAAACAAACAAGTGTCATGACAAGGGGTAAAAAAAGAGCGCCTTGAACTTGGAAGTCATGAATAAACGAATTCAGGTTTTAATACTACAATCAAACTATAAATAAATTAGCATCCCATCGTTTTACAGATGTACATGAAGGAAACGCACCTCACCTAACAAGTTTAGAGATGTGATGGTTATTCACATATACATCAAGAAGATAACACAGTCAATCTTCTACTTGATTATGTGAAGAGATTCTGGATTTAGACCTAGGTAAAAATACTACCATTATCAAAAAGTTACCCATAGATACACAAGAAAAAAACAAGAATATGTGAACCTCGTTATTTTGATGGTGAAGTTAATTTACGCTCATCTGATTCATGCTTCACTGTATCCCCACCCATTAATTCCTGAAAGCCTTCAACCTTCATTGGTTGACTCCTCGCATTGAAGGACCCCCTACACAAAAAGATAGTTTATAAGAAAAAGAAAGGCATGCCAATTAACTGAAAGATGGGAGATCATTTCATGAACCCTTGCTGTGCTTGAATTTGAGGCAACTCCCCTAAACTCATATATACATCAAGAAGATAACACAGTCAATCTTCTACTTGATTATGCAAAGAGACTCTGGATTTAGACCTAGCAGTTTAAGAAAAAGAAAGGCATGCCAATTAACTGAAAAATGGGAGATCATTTCATGAACCCTTACTGTGCTTGAATTTGAGGCACTTGAACGGAGTTAAACTGCTTAAACTGGTGTGCTGACTGAGATTGATGGTTTGCATTCGCAGCAATAGCCAACTGTTGCTGTCTTAATTGAAGTTGTTGTCGATTCAGATTGCTGAAAGAACTGTCCATTGGTGTCTCTGCCATGTTTTCAAGCTTGACATCCATCATTGATCTATCATGTTCCATCATACTAGATGCACGAGCAGATGACACTTGACGTCTCCGCAGCTGCTGCTGCAAAATCTGCTGATGCATCATTTGTTGTTGAAAAACCATGTTCTGAGAATGAAATGAATTCAATTGTGTCTGCATCAGTCTCTGAACCTATATATGGAAGCATATTTAGTTACACACCTTAAATGATAACAAATTACCGGAAATTTCAATTAAGTGGTGTATGACTTGAACAAGAAAAGTTCCTCTTTTTTTATAATGGACAATAGTTTTATAAAAACGAAAGTTGCAAGAATAGGGCATGAAAGAATATATTGCCTCTTCTTTATAATCTTTCATAGATTTGGAGAATTCCAATTTCTCACTTCTTGAAGACCCTCCCAGATAACATAAATTTCTTAAAAGTGAAGAGGTTTTGTATACAACGCAACAAGAGACTTACTTTTTTAGCAATATTGATGTTCAATTTATTATCATTCATAGAACTGGAAACTTCCAATTTCTCCCAGCTCAAAGACCCTCCAAATAATGTAAATTATAAAATTAACGAGTTTTTAAACACCATGCAAAAAAAGCCTTGTTGGCTAAGAAATATTGATTTTGAGATTGCCATGTACCATTCAACGGGTCACGACATCCCAATGACTAGACAACTAAGCAACTATAGGTTTAACATGTTTTATTTTAAAGAGAGCACAGGAAGTTTTTATTTTGTAATAAAGTGCCAAGAAACAAAGAATAAAAGCTTATGCTAGAAAGATATATAAAGTTAGTTACAGAATTACAGCTTCATGGAAAGTTACTAAGACGTATTTACAACAAAACACAAATGTTCTAAAATTTAAACTTCTGTCATGGTGATAAAAAATTTTATCATCAACATGGTCTCAAATCAGAAGATTCATTTAGAATCAAAGCATCTCACAAAATTTTACAACTAAGTTCAACCACAATGTCATGATTATAATATAATCTAAATAAGCAGAGAATGTAAATATGTAGTGAAGGACTAATTCCTACTAAAGAAAAATATGAAAATACGAAGAAATTCTGATTGTGTACCTGCTGTTGTTGTTGAGATTGTAAAATATGGCCCTGATGCTGCATTGACCGCATTTGATGTTGATTTTGATGAGTGGCAACTCGGTTGCTGTTCTTCACATAATCTGATAGTGTCCCAAGATTACTGTTGGGAACATGTGAAAGAAAATTTTTTAGCAAGTACACTTGCAGACTTAATCACAACTATCAATCAAATAGGTATCTTTATCTTCAATGCTTGAAACAAATAACAATGACACTTATATGCAGAAATATCTAATCAGCCAAAGGTCAAGACTATTAAGATCCAAGACAAGACCCAAACATGAGGCACATCAGGCCAAACCATTTGACAAACTTAGCTACATTGGGATTGGTCAACGGTCATGTTATGACAATTTCTAGCATAGGATGAGGCAATAGAATTTTGAAGCAATGATTTTGACCTTTGTTTATCTTCCATAGTAAAATATATGAGGGTTTGTAATGCTAACGTGGTATATCCACTACATGACCATTAACTAGTGATTCAGGCCAAATTGTTTGAGAAGCCTAGCTATATAGGTATTGGTCAACAGTCACGTTATGGCAATTTCTAGCATAGAATGAAGAATATTGACTTTTTTTTATCTTCCATAGTAAAATATGTAGGGGCTCGCAATGCTAACTTGCTAAATCCACTACATGATAATTAACTAAAATATATCCCTAATTAATTTCTTGGCGATATGAATGGTAAAAGACATTTATTCAAAAAAATAATTTTTTTCTCTATAAACAAGGCAAGCACTAGAAATATAGAATAACCTGTTTCAAGCATAATGAATAAGATCATATATCTATCATTGTAATGCATAAATGCACCATATAAATCCCATTCTTCTACCCATCTAGGAATTCTATGACTATCTGTGGCTATTACCATGACACCAAAGAAGAGTTTGACCCAATGATTCTTATGTTCTAGTTGATCTTGTTTCAATATTAGATGTATATTGATTGTTACCCCATTCAAAACCTTTTCTGTAAATATCCCTAAAAGACAAAAATATTCAAAAATTCTAGTTGATATTACCAATTTTCTTTGTATGGATGACGATATTACATTGATATAGAGCCAATTCTAACATATTTATTAAATGCTTCAATTGTCATGGTCTAGCAATAATTTGCTTCACCAAGCCCACAGGAAGGTAGGCCATTTAGAATTAGCATTGTCAGTTCGTACTTCTTGCGGATATAATTTTTTAAAATGATAGGACATTACATTTATTTATATCAAATATTAATATACAGGGATTCAAAAATGAGGTATCGTTGAAAGAATAAGAAAAAAAATACCTAAAACATAAAAGAAAATAACAAAATCACTCCAAGAACAGTAAGGTTTCTAACAATGGATTAGCATCATGTCAAGAAAAGTTGCTTCGCAAAAAGCTGAAGATAAATATCAACAAATATGGATCCAAAAACAAAATCTAGCTCTTTCAAAAGGAACAAAAAAGTCTCAACAGACTACATCTACTTTCAAGGTCTTCAGAAAAAAAAAACAGTTCATCAGCACAGAGGTGAAACTCAAATAACACTTGGTTACAGCTCCAAACTGTGGATTGTGGAATACAAAATGAACTACAAAATAGGATGTCACAGAGACAACAAAAAAAATTATCAATGTCCTTTACAAAATTCAGTGGATATCGTCAGGTACACTGCCATGCACATAAGAAAAGAACAAAAACTTTGTCAAGTGCATTAGACTTCATATCTACCGTGCTTTAGCACAGTGGAAAAAATAATAAAGTTGTAACAAATTCATGTAAGAACCATGAAGATGATATGCACACGCAAAAAATAAAATCATGGCACCAAATTTTGGAGCACGAGACAAATATGTACAACGTTGCTCACATTAACATGTCATGGAGTTTCAATTTGAAAATCAAAATTCTTAGTGGACTTCCTTGTTTTACCAGATTACATCACAATTTTCATCAATTTTTAATATGGTTTGAATTATGAGAAGAATGAATCCCGAGTTTTGGAACCATAAATTGAAATGTGACAGAATATCAAAATGACATGCACTCAGCATACGACCTGAGGGAATGCAGACAGTACAAACTACAAAGTTTTTAAAAATGATTAAGAAATAGCCAGCATGAAATGAAAATTGGGATATTTTATGGCAATCTTATAAACTTACAGGCAAGGAGATGCATTCAGAAATCTAGTCTGAAGTGTGATGGGATAAATTACCTGTAGCCAGCTATTTTCAAGAACATATTGATGAGTTCCGTTGATGAAAACTGCTTTCTATAACTATCACTTAAGAGCTTTAGAATATGGCCAAGTCTACTGATATGACTTCCAATAAATTGTGAAAGAACTTCCATCAACACCTCTGAGCCGCCATCAACTCCTGCGGTTGCAAATGCATGAGCTACCACCTTCTGGGTGAGGCATGAAGCTTGCTCCTCACTTAGGCTTTTCCTCGTACCTTCAGAATTATCATTTCCCCTGTATTTACTTCTTCCAAACTCCACCCTTATGTATTCAGGCCTTATACCAAACCTCTCAATCATTGCTTGACTTGGACTTATAAGTTGAGGTAAACTATCGAGTACCCCATAAACATCTTGTTTTTGGTTTTTCGCATGCACATTCACTGGTGCAATTGCATTATCAGGGACGCAATTGGAAAAAAACATCATTTCTGGAATTAAGTTCTCCATGTCAACAAGATCTGCCTGCATCTGTGATGCATTATCTGCCTTATTAGGCTTGCCAGTGCATTGGTCCTCCATGAATACTTTACGACACCTCTTATGCATGTTGCACCGTCTCAAGTATGAGGACATTCCATCAGGTGTCCTCTTTAAAGATTCTCCATCCCCAAAAGGATATTTGTGGGGACTGCTCTTTTTATGCTTTTCAATATAGCGGTCATACCACAAGTCTGGTAATTCATCAAGTCTATGTTTTGGTGTCATGCTCTCACTTGAAGCTCGATCATAAAGATGTCCATTCACTTTGGATTGAGCCAATCCTTGTCTAGACTGTGTCTGCATTATTATTGAAACATACACTTCAGAAAATCTACCACTTTAATGACTGAAGATCTATTTCGTTTGAAATGTTTAGGTTCTTGGAGTGGTGAACTTTCTAAAATAACATTAAAAAATTTAAATGTTTTAAAAGTAAATCTCTTTGATTTTTTTTTTTCAAAACTAGACCTAATCACTGCGTGAAAGAGAAATCTGCATCTCAAATGCCAAATTTTTTTTAAATATAAATGGTATGTAGAACTCGGTACCTATAGTGCTGAGTTCTTATAGGGAGTTTCCCCAAATTTCTAAAAAAAAATTTGCTAGGGTGTTGCAAGCCTAGTTTTGAAAATTTTTTGAGAGGAATACTTGTAAAAAAATTATTTTTTAATATTATTCGAAAGAATTCACCTTCCGGAGCATGAAATCACAGAGCCGGAAGTCCAAACTATGTATGTGGAACTGAAACTTAAAGCGTCTGGTTTTAATTTAAAGTTCTTAATAATTACTAATATTTTGTTTGGTTCGCGATAATTTGAACAAAAAGGGATACTTTTTCCTGCATTCTTCAAAATGGAGACCAGCTTTATAGACAAGAGAAACAACACCCTTCCGGTACGAACCTTAGACATGGGATGTTCGGAGCCATCCTGGTGCCGATTGTAATCAGACGCCCCATGATCTTCTAGGGTGAAATAAACATCATCCGCGTGCAAATGCAGATCTGAGAGTCCAAAATCAAAAAAAGGAAAAAAGTCATCAACAGGCAACATCTCCTCAACAGGCGAAAACCCTTATAAAACGGAACCGAGAAAATTCCTACAGGTGGGATTAACGGAGGCAAGAGAGGCAGGAACGTCACGGCGGAGAAAGAGGGCGACAGAGGCCTTATCGAAGAGGAGCGCGCGCACCCTCAGCTGGAGTTTTATTTGGGCCTTGGAGGAGGGGGAGGAGGCCATGAAGGCCTCCCAGGCCCCGGAAGATGCGAGGGACGGCGTGAAGGCTGCGTATGCCGTGTCGCCGAGCCATGTCCGCCACACCCCGGAGGCTTCGAGCCTCCGGGCTAGCTCGAATCCACGGCCGTCCTCTCCCAGCAGAACTTGCGCCAGCGCCATGCGTAGAGAGAGAGAGAGAGAGAGAGAGAGAGAGGTAGGCGCCGAGGTGGTCGGGCTTTTTCACGGGAGAAATGGCGTGCGATGTCGACCAAGCTTCTTACTCATTATTATATTAAAATAATTTTATTACAGTAAAATTTTAATTTTAAAATCATAAATTTTACAGAAAAGGTCGTATATTTGTTTCCACTTTTAACTTTTGAAATAGATTAAAATAATTTTTAAAATAATATAAATAAATATATCTAAATATGTCACTGTAATTACTCTTAAAAAATGGGTACATTAATTTTTATGTAATTCATTTCTCAGAGATATGATAAACAATTTTTATGCTACTTTTCGTTAACCGCTTTTCTATTTTTTTATATAAAAATAACTTTACCCATTCACTTAAAATTCGTATGAAAAATTCACATGCATACTATCTTCTTCTACGTGTAAAGAAGATAACAAATGATGACGAAGAAGGAACAAGGATATACACCTAAATGAAAGAAGGGAAAAAGAAAAAAATTGAAAAAATATTACGTAAACATTATATTAAAAAATAGAAATATTACAAAATTATAAAAAAATCTTGATATTTTTATAAAATTATATTTACTTATGAATAACATTACTCTTTTATATATCTATTATATTCATACAAACTTTAATTAAATCACATTTTAAAAAACTATATCGTAAAATTGGAACTTTATAAAAATTACTACAACAAACAAACATAATTCCTAAATTATAATTCCTATTTTGTTCTTTTAAAATGCAATTACAATACTACTCCAAGAGTTAAAAATTGTACTTTAAAATTAAAACAAACACGTTCACAAACACACTCATGTTGAATTTAATAAAAACAAAGGAGAATTTTTAGACAACCATAGAAACTATGAGGGCCTATCTAAACTCCCAACCCTAAATTTTAATAAGAGATCTTTTAGATATCATTCATTTCATTTACTCTTAACTTCTAAAAGTACTTTCAACTTTATAATGACATACACATTTTTTAATCTACTTTCATCATCAAAATTACTTTTTTCCTCCTCAAATCCCAAAATCGTTCATCTAAAATCACTTTTTTCAAATCCTGACATACAAAAATAGAATCGGTGAATGATGCCTTAACCACTAGAATATCACTTTAGTGGTTAACTTCTACAATATACTTTAAAGAATTAATTATAAATATCTAAAAGGTTTTTTAATTATAAAATGACATTAAATTTAATTAGTTACGCTACATTACCATATCACCATGTAATTCAACTACATCAGCTAAAAACAGTAGCTAAAACTAAAACAAAAATGCATATGCAGGTGCCGAATGGGTATCTCCCAATAGGCACATAAATATTGGCTCTTTGATGCTTATTTGTCTTCTTAAATAGCAAGATCGTATGCAAAATGGATCCCTGACAAGAATGAATCTCGTCTCTCCTCGATTCTTGGAGCTCCTCTTCTCTATGTAGTTGTACCTCGAGTGAAGACCATCCCAACTCCAATGGTGGTTGCATTCGAGTGCCAGTCTTCTACCTGGTGCAGAGAACACATCTAATGATGAGGGACTGTTGAAGGAGAATACAAAAATGAGTACACTTCAGTTTCTAATCAGTCGTACATAGGTATAGAATTTAGTTTAAAGATTGAAGCATACTTGTATTGCAAGAATTTAGTTCATAAGATGAGGCATAATTGTATCATAATGTATATGCTAAAACTATAAGATAAAAGTTAATTTATGATAAAAATCAATACATAATAATAAAATAAGATATCCCAAGTCCAAACGATATTAGAATAAAAAGAGGTTTGTTAGAAAATGTTAAGAAATACCTCACATGGTATTAGATGTCCATCTTAAGCTTAGTGACCCATAGGTGACCATGTTAACTATGGTTAGTGCGACTTCGACAAGAGGAATGTTGTCTCACCCCACTTTGGCTTTGGCCTTTACTTAAGCCTCTGTAAGTGACAGCACTGGTCTTATGAAGCTTAAAGGAGCCACCATTGACATTACTGTACAAGCACCAACCACCATCCAAACCATAGTGAAACAACTAGCCATTTTGTGACTAAGCCCCCTACATCTTCTACATACTACTACATTATGGCAAAGATCTTGTCATTGTCCTCTCTCCAATCACTCAAGTAGGTGTTAGAAAAATCCTTCATTCCGGGAGTATGAGCGTGTAAAACAGATTCGATATGCAAATTAAAAAACTAGTGTAATGTTAGCCTGTAAAATACTGATATAAAGGTTGCAATGTAAGTTTACAAAATACCAGGTGAAGGTTGCAGCATGAGTGTGTAAAATACTAGTATAAAGATTATTTAGGTGAACTTGTAAAACACCAAGATTGGTAAAGGACTCAAGCGAAAGCTTGAAGAGTAGACCCTTAGTCCAAGTCAATCCATCTCCCTTTGGCTTTCAATTCAAAGCATGTACGTAATTCTTGTTTTTCTATCTGAAATATTCGAGATCCATGTTTATCATGTTTAAATAAATTGACATTTCTACATCACATGTATTAATATTAATATTAATGATTAATGATTTTTTTATCACAAGATTAATTATTATTTTTGTCACATTTGCAAGTAACCATGGTAGTCACTGCCCCAACATAAAAAGTGAAAATTCAGCCAGGCATGGTTCGACATCCAATCTAGAAAATACATACAAATATATTTCCTAATAGACAATACTCATGGGCTCTGTTTGGTTCCGATGAGAGCCGTAACTAAAAATACTCTCATTGTCGTAATGACATAGGAGTTTTTCAATACAACTTTTTTTTTTTTAATCATAACATTCAATTACATCAACATTAAAAAATATAATTTCACAATTTTACATACGTTATTTAAATGTTAAAAAAAATACAAATATTACAAATACAAACAAATATAAATCTTTGTTGTCATGTCGAACAACCCAAAACTCAATGCATCTTTTTCTTATTTAATAAACACAACTTCAAGAGCTACTTTTTTCCACTCTCGGACCTGAAAAAACTTATACCAAATGCAGCCTTTCTGTCATCACAAAGAACATTACCTAATGTCCCATTACATGCATGAAATGGTGTTTTCGTTATAGCATAAATCACTTTTTATGTAAAAGAATCCAATTGTGTATATTAATGAACAGCAAGTACTTTCTTGGTGATGACATCAAAAACTTCTCAAGAATTTCAAAATGGAAGACAACTATCTGTGGTTTCTAGCGGGTAACTGAAAATTAGCTATCATATTAAATAACCTTGGAACTGATACTTTCATGGAAAGCAAAATCCAGTGAATGATAAATCATTACTTTACGATATGTGGCAAAGTCAATATGACTTGTTGCACAATCAAGTGAAAAAACTCTTCCAATCGTAAATCATATATAATCTTTTTGATCATATATATATATGGCATAGCTAATTATTATTTCTTTACCTTTTTCTTATATGAGTTGTTCCTTCAAGGAAATACCAGAGGGTAGACTTGAATTGGTGAGAGAGAGCTGGAAAACTTCAGAGAATTCCTTCAACAAGGATTGGTGAGCAACACGTAGAAGATCTGCACGAATCTGTTGACAATGTGATCTTCCCAAAATTTCTTTAATGCTTCCCACATGTCGATCTTTGATCCCACAAGGCACAATATGTCGAAAGTGTGAGAGATTAGGATTGACATTCACAGCCAACCCATGGAAAGTTATCCACTTTGTGACATGAATTCCAATAGCAGCAACCTTCTCATCTCCTGAAATGTAAAGGTAATCAAATCAAAACTACAGAAGCACGAATATGATTCTTCAAAGACTGTACAAGTTTTCTAAATTACAGACATTAAATAATGTACATTTCCATCCAAACCATAACTCAAAACTCAAAAGGCTCAAAAAATGAGAGCATATAAATTTTCTTTTTGAAGGGAATAAGAACATTTTTTGGAATCTCTGACATTTTCATAGATTTAAGCTAATTCGATTTGATCCAGAGGTCTACAAGGTCAAAATATAGTTGTCTCATTCTGTTATCAATGTATTTGATGTAGATTCTATTTTCCCAACCCTAACCAAAATGTGTAGTTTTCATGATAAAAGATGAATAAAACATGTGCACTAAAATACATATTCTTACCAACCCAAACTCCAGTAAGCCCCTTGAGACGTGATGCCTTGATGGAAAATGAAAAGGCAAGAACCCTTATGACTACTTCTTCAAGACACCTAAGATACCAGTGCAGATCCATTTTGTGATATCGAAGATTGAGGATGGGGTACATAACAATCTAGATGCAAAACAGAAATAACAGTGAGGGATGTAACCACTATTGACTATTATATCTTCCAAGCTGGTGACTAATAAATGGTTTCAATAGTATGCAATCAAATAAATAAGCCAACAAATACCAAAACAGAGGAAGAAACTCGTGACAAATATACTTTTTTTCTGTATAGCAGATCAATAACCTTTATATTCATATGTTAATCAAGTGGAGATAGCGTGCAACTCAAACTTGAAAAGACCATAAAAAGGACCTCTTGAACCATAGCCATGTGATTTGTGAAGGGACCTGACAAGTGAGAATGAGACGTTTGTATCCAATAACTTCACTCACTTTGTACAGAGGTAAGACCATAGAAACCACTCTTACAGGATTCCCATACACCACTGTATTATAACAAAGTAACACATAATCAAGCACATGTTCAACAAAATAAATGAATTTTTTATATTGGAAAAATCAGTGTGCCACATATCTATCTTAAAACTTGAAAAAGGTGAGACAGACAAAGAGCAGAAAGAAGAATTTCATAATAATTTTCTGATATTAAATTACTCATTTAGTGATAATATGAATTTTGTTTTGATACTGCCTAGCTGGTAGGCACCAATTCTAGTGCATATGAATATTACTGCATTAAACAACACAAGACAAAATATGCTGAAAAAATATGAGATTATCAAACAAAAAATCACCTGTCCAGGGCCATGATATGTAACTTCTCCACCACGCTCAGTACGAATAACATCAAATGGAGCATCTTTTATCTTAAAATTTAGATATTCCTCACTGCCATTTGTGCCCAAAGTGTAAACAGGACAATGCTGAAGAACAACTAACATGTCAGAGCAATCTTCATCTGTATGCATTAAGATATGCCTCCTTTCTACTAAAGACTTCTGCAATGACCATGCATCTTTATATGGCACAAGTTCATTGTAAAAGTCAAAACACTGACATCTGGACAACAAGAAAACAGCTATTATTTTGAAAACAAGCAATCAAAGGAAATTATATTTAAAACATAGGAAATAAAAAGGAAGAAAACATATAACTATAGAACATATACGTCCAAGACTAGAAATCCTCCCACACACACACAAAAAGCAACCCCAGGTAGGGGAAAATTTAGATCGGAGGAAATATCATAAAAAAATACAAGCAGGCCTATAGAGCTTAAAAAAGTTAAAAATAAATAATATCCAGGAACACCTATATTCCACATTGTCCATCTCTAAACAAATCTAGTGAATCATGCCTACCTATTCTGTCCTACCAGTAAGACCAAACAGATTCTCTTCCTATGGGAACTCTGGCATTAAGTTCTTTCCATCTGTATCACCAGATTGCAAGTGTTAAGAATCCCCAACAACCCTTAAACTTATTGATTTTCCAAGCCATATTTCCCAGAAAGACTCAGCTGACTCAACTTTGCACTAATCTGAGCCCATTAATGCCAGTGACCAGGTCTCAATGTTGCAACAACTGAAGAAAAGATGCCACAGATTCTAATTCCTTGTGACAGATGCACCTGCTGGCTAAGTCTGAACCACTCCTTTGGAGGGTTGTTTCAGTAAGCATGCCCCCTTTAAAGATCAACCAACCAAAGAACTGAATTTTTGTTGGTGCATGCTTGTTCCACACATGTCGATACAAAGAAAATTTTTACCTTTACTGCTTTGCATTTTGTATGCAGAATTAACCAAATACTAATTGTTACTGTCCCAAAACCACTATATTCATCTTTGGCATTTGATACACTTGGGCCTGAACTAGGTCCTAGCAGTGCCAAGAGGTCAGAGGAGACTTCAATCTCATTCTCCAGTAAATTTCTTCGTCAAATGATATTCTAAGGTCTCCTATCTCCATGCCACTCCCCAATTTGCATAACCTTAGCATCTTTTTTAGTGTCAAGTCTGCAAATTCTAGCAAATTTCGTGCAAAGAGGACCATGCCAGTACAGTTGTCAGACCAAAACATAGCCAAAGACCCTGAACATTATTAAGGTTTGAAGCCAACAGATAAATTATCTTCCTGCCAAAGAAATTTCCATATATCGGTGACACATCCCCTAGGTGATTGGTATTCAAAGTCTATCCTAACACAGTACCATTTGCCTATGATAACTTGTTGCCACAAAGTTCTACCATATCCCCCCTCCTCACTCTATCAATCAACCTCATTGTAGCCAAATTAGAATCACAACTAACAAATGATCACTTCTACATTCTTTTCACTTCTACCACTATTGCCAAGAATCTTTCTGCTAAGGTTCTACACCTCTATCAGGCACAACTCCTACTTGATGATTTCCTACCAGACTATCACCTCTATTACCGTCTCTGAAACTATCTAAAGGACTTCATTTTTCAAACTAAAAGGAACCACTACACAGACATATTGTTCATTATTACCAACTCGTGCGTCCATTTTAGAAACCTTATCAGAAATGCAAAACAAATAGATTTAACAACTAATAAACATATAGATATAAAATGAGTCACCACAGGTAACCCAATACGTTCGATAGATTCAAACGGAAATGTAAACCAGCAGTTGAGTTAAAACAAAAGAGATTGTATAAAATGGCAACAAGTTTTTGACCAATAATGGAATACAGAGTGAAAACCTCCTCCTCTCCCGAATAACTGGGGCAACAGCGCCCTTGTTTTTGCTGCCGGATGCAACCGAACAAGCTTCCCGTCTAAATCTAGGGCGAGCACTCCCGTTCACGGAACACGATGGCAAAATAGGAGTCGGGGACGGAACAATGAACATCTGAAAGCAAACATCATCTTCGAATTGAAAATCAACAGTTGCATCTAGAGAGAGAGAGAGGTAAACCAACAGTTGACGACGTTTTCTTTCCTTGGAGGGAGGCGACGGTGCGGGAAAGGAGGGCGGAGAGACGATTTGAGCTCGGCTGGGATTTGTCCCGTGGAGTTCGAAGGGCGCGTGTTGAACATCCAGGGCGTTTATCAGACAATTTTCACTTGGGTGCGTTTTTTCAAGTAAGTTTTGTGAAATTTAGTATAATTTACGTTATTTTAAAAAACATATGATTTATAAGTTTTTTAATATAATTTTTTAATATAAAATGTTAAAATTATTTAATACATATTATTATTATAGAATATGATCTTTAAGGGTCAATAATAATAAAAATTTTAAAAAAATGAGATGAAATTTTTTTTCAACTTTTTTGTTATTTACGATGAAATATATTCAAAGTTTATTTTCAATATAAACTTTGAATATTTGTGTATCCGTTGAAAAATAACGAAAATTATTTTTAAAAATTTTCTATATTAAGCATGTAATAATAAGGTAATAAAATTTTCAACGTAAACTTAATAAAAATATGTTTTTTTATCGAAACTAACTTTCAAAACTAACTTAAGATATGCTTAAGAAGTACATGTATATAAAACTCTATTTAATCTTTACATATAAACAGACTTAAGGTTACAGAGGTAAGAACGAGTAATATTCACACACAAAAAATACATGTGAAATTTTAGTTTAACTGATGTTTTATTTGGAAATAAAATTTGCAAATATTTTTACCATATAGAATATATATTTTAGCAAATAATATAATAAAAGTAAACATTTTCACTGTAATTATAAAAAATAAAATATATAAAAAAAAATTTTACCTCAAAAATTATGTTAACTTTAAAAAATATAAACTACAAATTTACCTGGACTTTACCAGACAAAACCTCATATAAATAAACAAAATTTAAGGTATGAATCCAATCAACGACTTACAAGAGGACAATGCATAGGTAATTGGTTTGTGTTTTAGTTTTTAACGATGTAGAGAGTTAAGAGCTGAATTATTAAGTTCTGTTACCAGAAAGATCATAAAATTTAGAAAATTTTAACATAGAAAGTTAAACCCTACCGTAAATTATAAAATAAAAATTTATAAAATAATAATGATATTTGTACAAATTAATATTAAAAGATCATTATAAAAAAACTATTAAGATTATGAGAAAATAATGTCAGGTGCAAACAGGCATTTCATTTGAGACGAAGTGAAGACAAAAAAGACGGGAAAAAAATTTTCGTTGACATGGACAGGGACTAAATTAAAATCTAACTTCACCTAAAAACTGCAGTTACATTAAAATCTCGCTTTCATTCTTCTGAGTTTAATTACTTTTCTGACTTTTAATCTCACTTTAGTAACTTATATCTTACCTGAGGTATCTTCTCGTTGGAAATAAATAATAAAAATCAAAGAGAAACTCAAGAGATGATAGTAAGAAACGAATGAAATTCAAAATATCATATGATTCAATTTAAATTCAATTAGTTAAAGTAATAATCGAGCATACTTCAAGATACAGTGCCCTAGTGTAAATAATCCTGAAAGAAATCGCAAGAACCATTCGATAAAACAAAACCAAGAAAACACAGATTATGGTAAAACCTGTTCTCAAGAACCGAAGACAATGAAGAGAGCAAGATCAATGGATTGCAGTTAGTTGCTCAAGTCCATAGGCAAATAAAGCCTGGGTCATTTGGAAAGGCCACGATTCGACCGAAATGCACGAGATAAAATCATTGCTACGGCAACATTGACAGAAAATTGCTGGGTTTTACAAACTTTTTTGCTGGAAATATGTAGAATTGATGGTGGCAAAGCTCCATGAAGAAAGAGTGGCCTTGCAGAAAGAAATATGTATTCTGATCAGGAACACAAGAAATATGTAACCATGAAATATACTTTTCATGGTCGTAGTCAAGTGAAATGCTCCTAAACGATGCGCTCTAATTCTCTGGCATAGCTAAGTGTTTGGTTGATAAGCTGCAGAGAAGGTATCTCCTTGCATGGAGCAGACTCTTTTGCTTTCTGAAAGATAACCTGGCCATCCTTTATCTCCCATTCTAAGTGCTCCTGAAATGAATTTGGCAGTCCCTTCAATGGCGCATTAGAAGAAAAGTGATCAAACAATCCATTTAAAAGAGTGCAACAAATCATTGCATATGATAACTAAAAAGCCTTGAATTTTGCTGAAATGAAACGAACGAGAGCACGCCTTTACCATGTCAGACCAAATAATAACCATTTAAATCAATTTAACACAGAAAAGCAAAAGCAAATGCACACTTGAGAATCATTACCTCTGTGACATACTCATAGAGCTCTTTATCGGAAGAGAACATCAACATCTTCTTTGCATCTGCTATTGACAAATAGTCATAAGCTTTCTCACTGCAGCCTGCTATTTCATCTCTGCAATGTAAACCATCGCCGGAGAATATTAGCCATTTGATTACTTGGTATTAGAGTTTCAGAGTCTCAACAGAAGGGAAGATGAGCATTGCCTCACTGTCTTTGCCAGCAAATCCATGAAATACACATAGGTTTCATGGGGTACAGCCTGCCTGGCACTTAAAACCCGGTTATAAGCACCCTCCATGAACGACTGCTCTAGCTCCACAGCATGCTTGATGCAAGGGTTCTCCAGTGCACTTGCTGGAAGTAGCTCTAATTCAGTGTGAAATTCTGCTATCCTCTTTTGGACGAGAAGCCTTAGAAGATTAAGACCCAAGATTGGATATTCTTCGGGAGACGGAGGAATGATACCACTGTGGGAATAAACCAACAATTGAATTACATGTACAGGCTTGGAAGATTTATTGCATCACCAGGAAAAAGAAATGAAAAGAAAAGATAGGCAAAGAATACATCAAAAAGATACTACCCAAGCTGCATAACAATAAGTTCCATCACTGCACCATCTCAAAGATTGCCCCAACCTTATTAGTACCCCAAACAGAGGATAGCGAATTACAGGATTTTGAATTACAAGGTATTAGTGATTGGAAGTCAATCAGTTTGGGACACCAGAAAGTACATTACTATACATTTATGATAGAAAATTATTTGATGAATATATAATATTTAGTGCCAAAAATCTGATATTTAACAAATGAGGCAAACTACATCCAATTAAAACAGTTAAATGGTATTACCGTGTATCAGCATAATATGGTTTCAACTGACAGAAATCTCTCTCAAAAGCATCTTGATCCTCAACCTTTACACTCAATACAACAGCATGCTCGTATATCTCCCCTGAAAAGTGCCCCAATCAGTTAGTTTCATTCAATCTTCCAAAATTCTGAAAATGGACAATAAATGTTATGATGTTTTTCTAATGAAAAAAGTGTTTTTGATGTTGCTGATGCTGGATGTCGGTTCCAGAACACCATGATCATTCTCTATGGAACAATTGAGTCCCATTGAATAGGCCAGAGTTAATCATCACTCAGTTTTCCTATTTGAGGGCTACCAAAGGAGCTTTGCCTACATGCAAGGTGGTGGTGAAAGTGCACAGACAAAGACCAGGTACTGGACAAGCATGGGTGAAATAATCTATTCTTATTTCTTCCTTTATTTCCCATGTTTCCATCATAAGCTGCTAAGCATGAAAGATGACAAGAGGGCAATAGGTGAAAAACGCTATCAATCAACTAGAGAGGTGCAGGCACTTTTTTACCATTTAATGGCCGTCTAACGACAGTTTCAACAAAATGAATTGTGTTGAAATCCGATTTAATAGCTATTGTCCACTTTTTGAGAACAATAGTTTCATATCATAACGTTAAAAAGACAATAATAACCAACTGACACAAAAACTGAAGGCTAAAAGCTTATATCCTTGAACAGCATGACACCCATCATAGACATCCATAAAATTAAATTTTGTTTCAGTAATAACTGATACTATTGAGAATCATGAAAGTGGAAAAAAGAACAGTGTGCAATGGCAACATGCAAATTCACAAAATAAGGACAAATGAAGCTGGTCTTAGAAGCATTACTTGCAATTGTTAATTCCTGAATGGCATTGGGTGATTCCTGGAAAGACGGTGGAAGGCTTGCAAACTTGGTTAAGAGCACCTGTGAGAAAGAAACTTTAGGCATATAATTCCCTAAGAGAAATGAAAAATGGTGCTCAATAAGATGCTAAGGAAGACCAATACCAATATTTGAATTTCCTAAAATCTTATGATGGATACAAAAACCATAGAATCACTTTCTATAAAATCCCAGATTGTCTTGGATGCATAAATGACTATTAATCTTATAGATGATTAATTCACCATCAAAGACAGGAACACTGAAATCATACATATATCAAGTGAAGCTAATAGTCGCTTGCATCTAAATGCCTGTTTATGCCAAGCACAAAAAAGAAAATATTAAGTCGATTGAAAATGGAGATGGGTGGGTTTTTTATTTTGCTTGCCTCTAATAGAGTATCTATGCATGTGTAAGACAATGAAAATAGTTTCTTTTCAAATTCTATCTTTATAGTGGAGAAGTTAAGCAAACAATTCAAACTTTTTGTTGGAAACCAAAAGAAAACTTCCAATGGTAAACATTCACAAACACCATGATTTCAAACATAGGTTTTTGTTAAAAGAAAATTGCAATTTTTCATTGGTTTTCTTTGCTTCCCATGCTCGAATATACACTCCATGGTTCTCCTTTAACGATATATTATGTTGATTTTTGACACTAACAGGGCAATCTTTAATTCCTCTTGATAAGAGGATCTGTTGAATTTCTGTTTCCTTCAATTTTTTGGATGCAAAAATTGTCTGATTCTTTAATGAAAAGGCCACATGAAGCTGCTAAGAAAGAAATCAGAAAACAGTAGCAAAACATATTTGATGCCAAATTATGATACAGAAAAAGGCTTCTTCTTCTTATATAAGATCTAAACAAAAGAGGTGATAACGAACTAACAAGAGAATTAGCCAATATGACTCCACATAACAAGTGATAATAACTATATAAATAAAAGAGGAAAAATACTGTCTCCATTGCCACAGTATAGAGGTAAAAACAAATAAAAATCATCAAATTGTTTGTTCAATCCCAACTTACGCACGTATACTACTTAAATGCCTGATAACCTAACATAATATGCTTGTTTCTACTTTCCACGCCATTTTATCTTATTCCAATGAATAAAACTTGAAAAAAAAAACAAAACATCCAAACAAATTAGTCATGAACCACAACGAGAATTTTGTTTGGAAAACGTTGATCCATCGAAGAAATACTTGCTTATGTACACCATCATCAAGTGAAAGGTTAGATATAAGCAATTAAATCAATGCGAGAGAATTAGGATCGGAAATTCCAGGACAGAAGAAAGATGTTCGGCAGTCTACAAGGACCACAGTGATAGAATACGGTATAATAATGCAATCGATCCAACTTTGACCTGGAAAAAGTAGAGACATCAAAACACAAATCCTCCCAAGTGAAACCCTTAAAGTACAACTCAAAAAATTTAAGCTCGAAATTGCTAGGCAACAGAAGCCAGAAATAAAAAAGGATACTCGACTACGCCATCCCGCCTAAGATCTATCCAAAAAACCAAACAACCACGAACACCGGGAATAACCTCAAAGCCGCACACGTATACACTTGGGAAGAGAAATGAGAAATAACAATCAGAATCCACGGAAATAAATTATAATGAAGCAAGAAAACGAGAAGAAACACACATACACACAAGCGTGGTTTCGGGAGGAAGAATACGAGAGAGGACGATACCTTGAGCTGTAAGAGGAGGTTGTCACAGGTGACGTAGTCCCGCCTGCTAAGGGCGGCCTTGAGTCGTCCGAAGAGCTGCATCACTTCCGTCAGCTGTGGATCCATTCTTGCCCTCTCTTCTCCTTCTGAGCCTTCGCCCCCAAACCAAGATCGACCTGGCCCTTTTATAAAACACCGTGACTGATTTTTGCGTCGGAAAAATGCGAATGTCGTGACGTCTTTTCGAAATCGTTTATTTTTTTTATTTTCTTACAAATAATGTGTTACGAGTATAAAATTAACGAAAACGTCAGTCTCTTTTTTGTTCTTTTCTTGATGTCGATAATGATAATTTTTTAATTTTTACACTTACTCTTTTGAATTAAAAAATTACGAACTACCATTATTTCAGACTCACTGCTATTTTATTATTGTCTCAAAGGTTATTTTCATAATATATCAATGATTTTCAGAAAAATAATTTATTTTAGGGATAAAAAAATGTCAAACACTTTCGGCTTTTCCACCAGAATTTAAGGATGGGACATTTGTTGTAAAAAAAATTATTTTTATTTTTCTAATGCTATTCTCAAACAGTTGTTAGATACCAATTGTATTTCATCTTCCTTGATTTTAATGAATCTAACCTATATATAAAATATATTATTACTTAAGATTAAGGATGAAAAAAGAAATACGTGGGAGCGAATGAATGAACGTGAAGAACATAGAAGAGAGAGAAAAGAAAATATAATAAAGAGAACGTAAAAGGTAAAACAAGGAAAAGAATATATAAAAGTGAATGTTTCTATTTGTACGAAATATTTCATATGTGTGTGTGTATACATACATATATATAATCTGTTATTAATAGCACCCATTGCATGATGTGGTACGAGCGGATATTGAGATAT
>JAMKPZ010006549.1:0-18861 GCA_024699675.1 Amphibolis antarctica
TGAGGCTTTAATTTGTGAGATTCACGTGAGACTCATGCATGATATGAAAAAAATAGTTGAGATTAAACGTTAATTAGTTATTGATCGACCATAATATTTACACCATTCACATTTAAATGATATAGCAAAGGAACATAAACATATATACGACAACATTATCTAATCATCAAAATCTCATATGACGGTTAAAATTTTATCTCAAAATTATTTAACAATGAGTAAAAAATAGTTTTACATTAAAAATTATAAGTAAAATCAAAATCTTTATTTCACTTGTAAGTCTTTTACTATATATTAATTAATTGATTTTAGAAAAATAAAATTTATATAGTATATATATAGTAAATCTAATGAAGAGTTTGCACTAGAAAGAAGTATTGAAAAAGATAGTTTCACATCAAAAATAATCAGTAAAATTAAAATTCTTATATCACTTGTAAATTAATAGGAAAATAGAGATTCTTATATTATTTGTGAATTCTTACCTACTAACTATACTTAATTTGAGTAAGATAAAATCTACAATGACTACTTCAAATAATTTAAAAGACACGCAGAAATAAAAAAACTCGCATATGAAAGACTTCATTGTGGACATTGGTAGTGAAATTCAACCGCGCATCGTGCAGATAATTAATCAAACATCATGCATGCATATATATATATATCAGATTCCCTGCATCATGCAACTAATACATCTATGAAATATGAAAAGATGGAAGAAAAAAAGCCCTCCAAACAACAACAGCAACAACAGTAACAGTAACCGCAACAACTACGAGCTCTTCTTCTTTAAGAATTATCATCAGTAACAAGCGTCTCCTCGCCCACCCTGACCATGATCTTCATGACCTCCACCTGCACCTCCAAGAACTTGATGTAACCAGCTGCCTCCCGGAGAAGACCATCCAGGAGCCCCATGGACCGGTCCTCCCGGCGGCCACAGGGAAGGAGCATCCGCAGGGCGGTCGCGTGTCTCCGGACCTCGCCTTCCATCGCTCTCTGTCGAATCCTTCCTTTGCATCCATACCTGCATCTGCTCCTCATTCTCATGATCGATCAAGGCTAGCTAATTAGCTAGCAGTTGACACAGCCGGCGCCGGAGAACTCCAAGAAACAATTAAGCGTTCTCTGATCTGCTGGGGGTTGTGATCGAAGAGTATTTATATGCACACAACACTACTGTGATCGGTGCTGCCTGCATATACTAGTGTATATATACTGTTTCTTGGGATGAATTAAAACAGATGACGATGGTGATCGATGATGATTGATGTGTTTGAATTCTAGGATGTTTAATTAATTAAGCAGCAGGAAGAGTGTGGGAGTTTTTTCTGTGATATATAATGGCATTTTTTGTTTGAATGCAACAAACAAAATATATAACAGTGACTTCGCGAAACAAACGGTTCGGAAAATGTGATTGAAATTTATGTATAAAAATTTATACACGGATGGATACATTAGAATTTATATGGTACAACAAGTAAAGTCAAAAATAAATGAAACCTAATTAAGTTCAAGATTTCTTACATTGCAAGTAGAAAAAAAATAATATGTTGATAAATATTTGTATACGTACTCAGATAAAAACACAATCATTATAAAAAAAATTTCTTAATTACCAGTAGGTTGTTGTTAAGGTAATTAAATACGATGGCATTAAAGGTAGAATTACGTAGGGTGTAATTCATGTACGTTTTTTTAAAAATTACATAATTTATGATTGAAACTTTTAATGTAGTTTTTCAATATAAAATGTTAAAGATATTTAGTAAATGCCATTGTATATAGTTGTAGTACATGGTAAAAAACTTTGGTGTATATTAAAAATGTTTAAACAAAGTTATGTTTATCAAATAAGAAAAAAATATATTGATTTTTCGGTTCGCTTGACAAGATAATAAAGATTTATATTTATTTTAACATTTAAATAAAGTACGTAAAATTATATTTTTTAATATTAACGTAATTGAAATTGATAATAAAAAAATATGAAAAAAACTGTATTAACTAGAAAATACTTATATTATTATAACTACAAGAGTGATTTTTAATTACGAAACGAAGCTTAAGTAAAATCCTACGTGGATTAAAGAGATACAAAATTTAACCAGTACTTATTAATTATCAAATAAATTTGAATTGAATTTTTAGTAGATATTGGCATGAATTTCCGAATGTATATAAAAGAAGTTACCAGTTTCACGTGAATGTGGTCGAAGTTAAGGCCTTTAGGTATTGTCGTAGGGATATGGTTGGATGCATGTTCTTCCACCCTCGACGTCACATGCAACCACATGTGCAGTCTCTGATAAGTGACATCCAGGACGCGTACACGGCAAGAAGGAACACCCTGGCTTATTCCCACTGCTGGCTAGTTAAAGCGGTAGGCTTGCTCGCTGGTCGCCACGATGGAGGACGATGTTGTCGCCGGCCGCGCAAGGCTCCAGCTCAAGTCGACACCGTGGTAGGTGTAGGGGGGCGCACAGGCTAGGCATTGTGTTCCTCCCGGTGCAGATCCGTAATATGGGGAGGCCCAGTGGCCGCCGGTGATTTCTTTTAATAAAACCTCGGCCGGCCTCCTAATTGATCTTGTTGTTAGATACTTGTCCTCGCATGAGACAAGAGTGATCGAGTTGAGTACGCACGAGAATCATCGGTGTTTGCTCCCCCGCCGGACTTGCCGGTCGGATGACCCTTTTTGATATTTATGTTCGTAAATATTGGATGACCAACGAAAGAATCGACAGTTTTTTTCTGATTCATAAATATTCAGTGTTGTATTTATATTTATGAATATGTATTTATAAAAACTGGGATGAATTAAGGTTTTTATAACACTACTTGCGAGTACTTTTGCATGAGACAGTTTTATTATTATGGTAAATTAATCTACATAGAGTATTAGAATCACATGTTACACCTATATGATAAATTTACATATATTTGTAGGATAACTTCGTGGAAGGCGATAAAGGCGTATTGGATTATATAGTTCTATATAAAAAAATGTGGTGAATTAAAAGTTTTATAACATTTGTAAATCTTTCTTCATTAATAAATTAATTTTAATTAGATAATTCTCTATATCGATGTATATATCCTACAATTAAAGAGAAGAACGTTCGGATTTTAAGAACTGAATATCTAACTAATTAAAATACAACATACTCTCTGATTCGATTCAGAATAACATGAACTGCATGCCCGAGAATATCATTGAGAGTCTAGTGATATACGTACATACATACATATATATATCACTAGCAAATTAATTGTAACGTCCTTAAGTCATCTGTACATACATACACAGAAATACTTATAAGATTTATCAGATAATTCATTTGTGAAATTCACATATACCCTATCCAAGAAAGTCAGTTGTTTTAAAAAAAATTTATCCATTCCTAACTCAAGATTAGGAAATAATACAATACAATCCATCCCTCATAATCGTGAGTCCCCCTCCGCGTTTTTTTCTAATATCCCTAGTTATTGTCGGAGACATGGTCATGTGAATAGTTCAACTATTCAATTGAACTATGACAGTGAAACCACACTTGCGTTGCTCCAAAGGATGTCATTATTAGTGACGTCAGGGCTTCATTGATTTATTAATTGAGCTATGAGCTCTTTTTGAATATATGCAAAACCAGGAAAGATTCTATTCAAGGCATTCGGCGGTCGTATCATTGAATTCTCGAAAAGGCCCGCTCCACTGTCCCTGCTCGGTATCGGCTCCGGCAATCCAAACAGGCAAGTAACTCCAAAATTAAAAGCGTTGTATAGAGAATAACCCGACTACTTGAGAACAAAATATTGTTGCAAAGACATCCATCCATAAAAAAATTATAAGATGGGAACAAGCTATGCCTCGAAATACACGATACGTTACAAAAGGCAGACAAACTGAAACATTACGATGGAAATATTACATAGCACATATCAAGTAATTCAAGTTCTGAATCAGGACATCAAATTTGTATGCAATAATACTCTAGAGCACATATTAAGTAATTCAAGTTCTGAATCAGGACATCAAACCTGTGTATGCAATAACTCTAGAGCACATTATGTTATTCAAGCTCCGAATCAGGACATCAAATCTGCATCCAATACCATGAGCATATAGAGCTGCCCCCTCCAAAATGTACGCAAGTGAACAAATGAATCCACATGTTAACTTTTTTTAAGTAATAAATGTTTAACGAATGCAAGCCACCAGTCATGTATGAACCAAACAGCTTTCTCCGAGAGAAAAAAGGGAAAAGGCATGTAGAGTCTAGATTCAAGCTTTCGTAATATCAATTGTCAATCAGATCAAAATACGCAAGCCAATCGATTACACCTGAGATTCTTTATCAAACTTCAAGGCGAGCGAAAATATCCATAATTAAATGTACCACAAACACGTTTGGGCAATAATCAAACGCTCTCGCTTAAATGCACCCATTTTAACTTGAGCGGGCTTACAAGTGCACACAAACATGGGTATCTCACATTCTGTCTTCCCTTTTTCGAGGAGCACAGGTAATTATCTCGTCAACTCTCAGTACCATTTCAGCAGCCTCCGTGGCAGAAAGAAGAACAGCCTGTTTAACCTTTAAAGATTCAGATATACCAAGCTTCTCCATATCTCCTACCTGCTTTACAAAAGATAAATATTATTATTTGTTAAAGCTTAAGAATTGGCATCTGTATACAACACTAAATTTGGTTGAATTGGATAAACTAGCAGCACTTACTCCACCAGTTGCAACATCAATGCCTGCGGATGTCAACTCCTTATGATGTTCAGCACGAAGCTGGGAGATCAGCTCTGCACTATCAAGGCCTGCATTATCAGCTATGATTGTTGGAATAGTCTGAAGAGCACGAGAAAATGCCTCAATTGCATGAGACTTCTTTCCAGGAGTCTGCCGTGCTAGATCATCAACTGCTTTTGCCATTACCATTTCAGGCCAGCCACCACCATACAGGACACGGCAGTCATTCACAGTCTGAGACAACACACACAAAGCATCGTGCAGTGACCTTTCTGCTTCATCTAGCACATGAACACTGGGAACCAGACCAATGCACAATAAATAATAAGACATCATAGTTTGAACAGGTTGCAACATGAAATCGATGGAATACATGTTTATAATAAGAGAAACATCAATCTTGAATTGCTAAACTAATAGGTGTAAACATCATAGGCCACCAATTTATTTGTGTTCACTTGACAGTTCACAACAAAAAGTAAAAAATCACAAGAATCCATTCATTTATTTCTAACCATTACTAAATCATCTTTTAACTGATGCAATTTTAATCATTTTCGTTATTTCTAACCAAATAATTTTTTATCTTCACCTCATTCAATTCCTCCTAAATTAATTATTCTCATCTTCTCATAAGATGCATACGCAAGTCACCTATGAATACGACCAATTTAAGATCCTCTTATTTTATTCTCAATAGGTACGACTCCCCTATTTTAGATGAAATCATTCATTATCTCTAATACCATTATCACTCATCTTATAATTTTCATTTCTGTTACACTTGTTTTACATGTTTATGTTTAACAACTCAACATTATGTATCATATAGTATAGCTAGGCACATAGATATTCTATAAAAATTTTCTTTTAATGCTAACGGTACCCTTATTACATAACAATATTGATGCATCCATGTCTCTATTTTGTCTATTCGACTTTAATTCTGTGAATGGTATGGTATACACTAAACTCTCAATTGTAGCTTATCATAAACCCTAATTCTTATTTTTTGATATTTCATGGCCATTCAATTTTATGCATTCACCAATTGTTCCCGCAACTACTAAACTCATATTCTATAAATTGAAACTTAGTCCTAGTTAGTCTAAATGATTCTAAAGTATATTTTTATAATTCTTGTTTTGAATTAATACCTAACTTATTTTCATCAACTAAGACTTTGTCAACCACAAGCAACATACACTAAGGTACATCTCCTAAAATTTCTTTAGCTATTTTGTTTATAACTAATACAAAGGGTAACAGCTTAAGAGTTGATCCTTAGTATAAATCTGGTTAAATGAAAAGTCTTTTTATTTAATAGTTTTAATATTAGTTACTACTTTATCATACATGTGATAATATCAATAAAATTAATGGATATATTAATTTCACTCTAATACTCACCAAAATAGGTGTCTAGGTACTCCTGCAAGCCTTTTCTAACAGATATCATATGAAGGTTCTTTTTTTGAGCAGTAAGCAACACAAAAGTACTACAATATCAAACAGGAGTAAAGAAAAACAGCTCATCAAGAGTACAAGCTGAGATGAAAAAGAAAACTACCCGACAAAACGGAAGACACAAAATCAAAAGTACAAGGAATAGAACAAAAGACACAAACAGAGCCTAGCCAGCCAACTGCTCATATGGAGGTTCTTTTCTTGATTCTAAACTTTTAAATTAACTTGCTTAAGAAAATAAATAGTTTCCATTGTTAAGCCAACTAACATAAATCCAAATGGTTTTTCAAATGATTAATAAATCAATTGCCCACTATTATTCTTGGCCAAACCTCAGGTCCTCAAAACATTTCTCTCTACTCTCTCCCTATTCATTTGCCTCTCTAAATTTTCATAACTATGATGATTTTCATTAATTGAAAATTTTCCAAATTCTTCTAATGACCATTTGAGACAAAGATATTGGATGTTGTCGTCAGTGTCATTGTCTTGATACCTTTGAATGGCACTTTTGTGGCCTCCTAGTGATTATATGTAATCATGTTGTTGATCACTGCAACAGTTCATTTTCATTTTGTCTTAGGAGCAAACTAGCACAAACAAATACACAAGCCTTACAAAAATTTGAAAAAACATTAATCCTTTGGAACAAAATTTCTAAATACATTTCATGAAAGCTCTACTACATCTTTTTCACTACATCAATTTTGCCAAGGCAAGTGAAAGATAGAAATAAGTCAATTTTGCCATTCAGACATTTTTGATTTAGAATCTAATTATACGTTTTAGCATTGCATTGAAGATTTGAACTTCTATAAAGTTTGTGTGATTTTCAGGGTTTCAACTTTATATGTTTTTTCCATGCCATTTTTGATGAAACCCTTTCAGTCCGGTTGCAGCCCTTTTCTGAAACTAAATAAAATTTGAATACATCTGAGATCAAATTTATGATTAATAAAAAAGAGACGAATCCATATTAGATTTTGTATCCAAAGTAAATGATTCATTTCATAAGAAATGCCTTACATGAAATACCAGAATATGATCAATTGGTAAATTCATAAAAATGGATTAACAGACCAAAACCCAGCAAAATAGGGCATACCTGGCACCTCTTAGAACAATTGTGCATGCCTGACCCATTCCAACTCCAGAAAAGTGAATCAACTTATCCTCACCAATCATGATTTCTTCAATTAATTTGCAATGACCAAGTTTCACCGACTCTGGATTATCAAAGGTTGATGCAATTTCACCACCAGTTACTAATGCAAGTCTCTCAATTCCATCAAAATCAGCATGCTCAATAGCAAGTATTCCAGCATCAGCGAATAATTCCTCAGGAAAGTTGTAGATTAACTGCCGATTAACAAAGCAGTTAATCCCATGAGCAATTATCTTATGAACTTTCTCTTTCATCTTCTCTTTTTCTGCAGCCTCAATCTGTGCAACTCTAGACATTGAGTCAACACGCACACGAGCTCCATATATCTTGACTTTGTCAGTGTCCATGGCAGTATTTGCCACCAATATATTGGCATTTTCTATATGTCTGGGTTGACCGATGCCTATCTTCTTATCAAGAATAAATCTATGGGAAAACAAGAAGAGTGTTTAATGAATACACAAGATTTTCAATGACAAAAAATGCCTTGTGGAAGGCTCACAAATATGAAAGCAAGAAATAAAGAGATCTGCAATTAGAAAATGCAATGTAATATACCCTGTTTATCCGCATGAAACCTGTCAAAGGAACATGTCACAAGTTGTTTAAAATTTCACAATGCTCTCAAAGAAAGGCAAACACATGTCAAGTGAAGAAACTTCATATCATTCAACGAACATAAAAGGGAAAACCTTGTTGCCGAAGTTACCACTAATGAGATGTCTAAAAGGGTTAGTTCCTAATATTCAAATCCTTAACCTCTAAATCACAATGTAGTTATCGTACTATTATGCCAAGGCTCACCCTTATCATTCAATAAACATGAATGACAAAAATCATAATGGATTGAAAACAGGACATGGAGATGCTTCATCCCTGGGCAATAGGCTGACCATGAAGTTAAATCCAAGAACCAGGTAACATAAATAGTGATTAATCTGTGAAGTTGGCAACTTATTTACCAACGTAGAAAAATGTGTAACGTGAAAATGTCGTTTCAGAAATAATAACATGCATACTAGTCATTTCAACTTAAAATTACTACATAAAATGCAAATTCTGAACAAAACAGTAACTTTGCAGAACTGGCAACACAAGTAAATCAACAGGGTTCGCTGGCAATGAAAGGACAAACATGATTTATTGAGTGAATAATTCTAAGTATAAAGTCTACAGTATATTAGAAAACCCAACATAAGAAAAGCTACCCTTCATCTAAAAAAGAATCCTTCAACGATCCACCAGCTTTCTTTATTATCTGGATGGACTCCAAATCTGTGCTACCCTGCATATTCAGAATGCCATCTCTAGTGTGATTAAACATCAAACATTCATCCAAGTAATGATAACTACCAAAGAAATAATATTTAGAAATTTTAAAACAAAGGTATGATCAAATAAAATGGTTATTTGTGCATAAGCAACACCATCTCAACTGGTTAAACATTAAGACACAAAACATTTAAGAGGTTAACATAGTTGAACCACTACTGAACATTAATTCACTTGGTCTTCTTATTGACATTATTGACAGATTTGAGAATCTTGAGTTGCATTTATATGATGAACAGGAAAAAATTATCGTTTTCTGTTGTAGTTTCAAAAAATAATCATAAAATCAATTCCAAATATAACATGAAAAAGTAATCAAAATTTATTGATGATTAAGGCCATTTTAAAATTGCAGGATGGATTACTACTCCCAACAAAAAATACCTGTAAACATCTCACTCCACAAATATGTTCCTTTTTTTTTTTCAAATAATTTCATGCAAGGTTTCAAATATAGATATCATATTAAAGAATCCTCCAGAAAAAAGAAACATATAGAGCATTGAGGATCATATTGGTGAATACACAATACTTTCATAGAAATGACCATAAAACTAAACTTTTAAGATGAAACTGAAAGATGGCATATAACAAGTTATGATAAACATATAAAAACATTTAGATACATTTTTTAGACAATTAACATGCATAAAATATCAATTAGACAAATAAATAGTAATCGCATGCACGAGAAAACTCATAAATCATCAACAAATAACTGAAAAAACTCATAATGACAAATGATTTAAAAAACAATGGAATTATACATATCTTAATTTCATGTTGAATGTTTAGGGGGATTATCTAGGTTATATCCACATAGCTCAAATCCTTGTCACCTCTAATAAATTTGAAACATTTGAATATAAATTGGCTCCATGACATTTTTGTAACATACCATGTACGATACTTAACAACCCACTAATGACATTTAGTATCAAGCACTTGGTTAAGATATTCTATCAATGGGATATAAGGATATATGTTAACATTAGGTTCATTGTACGAGGAAGGTCTATTTAATTCTCTTGGATGACATTCATGTACTTCTATATATTGACTTGATTCATAATGACATGGCTCATATGATGATGAAGGTTTGTCCATACACTATCAAAGAAATAATCAGAAAGACCATGTGAACCTTCATATGAAGTATATAGGTAAGGATCACTACTTTGAGGTTAAGAATATGATTTAAAATCAATTATCTTTAAACCTCCAAAGATTTGTGATAAAAATAAACTTGATTGTTCTATTGCCTTTTGTTGTGTATCACCATTAAATCTTGGCCTTCTTCATCTACAATGGTATAACAATGGCTCATAATCATGTGTTTAAGAGGGCCTAACTCCATAAACTTCATCGAGAGTAACATAATTGAAAAGCTCCTCTCCTTTAAATGGACTAAGTGGCTTTGACTTTCATATTTAAGAAGATTACCATTACCACCACCACCATTGTCGTCATCATCATCTAAAGGTAGTGCATGATCGTCATCTAAGTCTATATTGGGACTCAAGCTTGGACTTTTACCAACACTACAAAACTGTGAAGAAGAGGTCACATATTCTTCAAAACTTATATCTAACTATTGTGTGAAATGTTCATTTAGTCTTCCATCCTATTTATTAAGAATAGGCATGTCACTGTCTTCTCCTTCAACTTATCATTGTCTTCTCCTTCAATGATATAATTCATACAAAACCTCATGTTGTAGTAGACAAAGTCTAAGTCATTCAATGACATGGATGACCCACTATTTATTAATAAAAAATATTAAGAGTGGATATCAATAATTTTTATCAATATTGAAAATTTACAATATTTGAAATCATAATCAGAAACTCATAATAATTGCTAAAAGTAAGTACTTGCTTTAAGAATTGAAATTTACCCATTGTGTTGCAACTTTCAAAATGTTTGCATCATAACTCAAAGTTGAATTTGTTTAGGTCCGATTTTCTTGTCGAGCATAGACTGAAGTGCTATATAATTAGTAGCAAAGTAACTCTAAGACAAATTAAGTCACTACTACAAATTTCTAGTGATCACATGCATAAATGTAGAAAAGACTGATTATATATAGTTGGTAACACGTCACAATGATTTTATGGTCTTCCCTATTAGCTTCATCCTTCCAAAGTTACATTGACTTTATGGTTTGTGTGTCTACATTCAATGTCTCCACTCCCTTCCCCTCCTCTCCATTCATCCACTCCTCTTCTTCACTCATAGGGTTATAGTGTCACATAGGACAGCTAGATGGAGTAGAGAACCCTTCACCAAATCAAGCAATCACTCGTACGGATCAGCTAATCCAACCTTTCACGGTTAAAAAAGTTCTAACGTCAGTTAGATTCAGGTTCAACTTGTCTATAACCAAAGTTGTTTAATCTCAACCCAAACCCATCTCATTAATATACATGTTAGAATTATTGCATCTCATATTTTGATGTATCTTAGGAATATTTACGTATTTAAATGTTATTTAGGAAGTATAGAGCCAAAACTATACATAATTATTATTATTATTAAATATGTACAAATATATATAACAAATGCTTAAAAAATAGAAATAATATTTAAATGGGTGCCTAAGCTTACCACCTGAGTATCTTGGCACCTTAGTAACTATGTGGCCTTATCCATTATTATATCAAGTGTCATTAATTTACATGTTTCCTACAATTTTTCTAATGTACCATGATAGACTAAGTGACAACTTCATATTTTTTAAACCGCAACAAAAAATAAATTAAAATCAAGAAAAAAGGTATACACAAGTTGTTGGCTAACTAAAAACAAAGCAAGGCTTCAGAGATGAAACCACAAGAAAAAGATAAGAAAAAAACAAACAGTGGCCACCTAATACACTAGCCCTCCCAATACCAAATCACAAGGTGACAAGCATTTGAAACTACACCAGCACCTTAACAGCCAACATCACAACACCCTCATGCCAAGACTGTCCACTCAACCACACTACTCACCTCTTCAATATGTAATCATCATGTACCAACTCCCAAAAAATCCCATTGTTCCTTTCTATCCAATGTCGCCACCAAACCACAAGAATAATTGTATTCTGAAAATTCCATCTAGACTTATCTTGACAGCCTCTAGCCATCTAATATGAATTGTGTGTTTTTCATATATATACCATCTAATTTGGACTGCCAGCGGAATTATATCACAAGTACAATTGAGTTGGATTTTCAATGATTACACCACCCATGGATAGAAATCAACCTACCCAAGCACACAACGTCTTCTCAAATCTAGTAATCACAGGAGACCAATTAGTATCTAAGACAAACCTTGCAAAATGCCAAAACAAGTTAACAACAAGGAAGCACAGCTAAAGAATTCAACCTCTCTACAAACAAATGATTCAAAACATCATAATCCTAATCACAATGGATGATGAAAATTGAACTTAGACCCATGATGAAATTGTTACGTTGACAACTTCCCATGCAATATGTTTAAAGAAAGATTTTGAATTGCAAAATTGGGTAAGAAATGTTGGATCCTAGACGTTCCTCCACATTCAAGTAGATGTGCCTAAACTTTCAAGCACTAACATGAAGAGGAATGAAGATGGACCGCCTTAACAAGGGCCTCTCCCACATACAAAGTAACCTTTTTGACTACCATTTATTAAAAAATAGAATATGGTAGAGCTAACACGGTAGTTAATCCAATTCAACCACTTTTTCCCAAATCTCATATATCTTAGAACCTTATCTATATAGGACTAATTAACATCATAAAATGCCTTTTCAATGTGAAGCTTCCCAAGGCTATAAGAGTTTTTTATTGGTGCAAAGATAAATACATTCCTAGGAAACCAAGAAATTAACTAATATATGTCAAACTTGAATTATGGAAGTTGTCTCAAAGTCATCAGCAACACTGAAAATAAGAGTTTAGGGTTTAGGGTTTAGACATTCAATTCACCACTTAGTAACAATTCCTATACACCCCTTTGTGAAGGCTAATTGGAAGAAAATCTTTGATATAAATGCCCCCTTCTTTCTTCACTATCAGAGTGATGAATCTTGAACCGATCACCCGAATATTTCCACCATCCTTACGAAATTCCTCAAAGATTCCCTAAATTTCATCAACAATAGAAAAAAGCCAAAGGCAAGCCATCAGAATTCTGAACTGAGACTTGTCAACAAAATTCATGAAGATGGCACTTCGATTTCTGATTCAGTGAATTCCATCTCTGACAAGGCTGTTTCTCAGTTGTTGTGGTGGAGCCCAAATCCATCAAGAAAAATAAAATAAAATAATAATAATAATTGCATCAATAAGAATAGGGAATTGAGATTGGGCTAGCAGGTGTTCTTGAAAGAATCATTCGATACCAAACTGAATGTCTTCCTCGTCAGAGTACATAATACCCATGATGCAATCAAGCCCAAGTGGTTTCTACAGTTCCTGTCATTTGCAATCCTGTGAATTTCCTTCATTTTTATCACTATCTGAGTTCAGCAAAGTCAACTATGCACACTCAAATAAAGAGGCAACATCTTTTGTACACTTTTTTCGAGACAAAGGTAAGATGAATCTCATCTAAGACTTAAATAAGATTAAGTGCTATCTTTTGTAGAAACTTAGTCATTTTTTCCTAATACTGTAACTTGAATTGGCCAAAATGCTGGAAATTTAAAGATCTCTCTTCAAATCAAATTTCTCAATCTACAAGCATACATTAGTGGGTGTGGGGGGACTCTTGATGGTGCACCCCTAAAGTCTTAACCCAGATGCATTTGTTTCATACTTATTAAGGTGGACACCTAGACACCAAGGTGTGATAGGGCCTCACATCGGAGGTCCACTTCCCCTTCCCTTAGTCACGTGGATCTTCTATTAGAATCACTGAATTAAATATATGTTTTTAAAAAAATTTAATATTTTTCTTGAACAAAAAACTTTTGTGTGTGTGTATTTGATGGAATACTACTGAAATATATAAATTATACATATTTCTGAAATATACACATTAACAGTGATGCATTTCATATTTTGCTCTTATCTTAAGATAATTTATGCATTTGAATATTATTTAAGAAATACTAGAGCAAAAGGTGCTTACATTTATTATTAAATATAAATGGACGTCTAGGTACCAACTAGGTGCCCAGGTATCCAGTTTTATCGTTCAGACAACTTAGTGCCCTACTAAGTATGATTTGTTCTATAATCTACATTGAAATAAACAAAAAAGATACAGGATCTGGATATATAGTGAAGTCGTAGGTATGTAATGGATGTGTAATATAAAACATTAAATGATGGTGGATAAGTATGTAAATAAAATCAAAGTTCAAAAAGAATCTAAAAGCTTATGGTGTTTTTCTGAATAGAAAGGTAAGCTTGCACCAAAAATGGAATCAGGATAGGTGAAATTGTAGTAAAAAATGTAAACAGGGTAGTCCTTGCAGTAAATGGTTTTTTGTCTATGATTTGTACGTAACAATACTGTTGATCAAAATCCACATAAAAGGCTACGTAAGTCATGAGAAATTTTATAAAAACCCATGACTCCATGCATGCATTTAGATTAGCATAGATACTCTATTATACTAAAGCACTAAACCTCTGTGCTAGCGAAGAACTCCATTTCTGATGGATGTTTTTTGTACGATTGACTTCAAGTTTGTAGAAGGTTTTTAGCTTTAAGCAACACAAAATTAGCTAGTACACCCTCAACTTTACCTTAAGCCTTAAAACAGCATCAACGGCTAGCTTAGCAAAGTGTTCCTTGTCCTGAGACAGTATTTTCGAACACAAAGTTGTCATTGCAATTTTCATCAAGTCTGATCGGAATTTCTCTGCAATTTAACATGAAGAGACATTGTATAGACAGGAATAAAAAATTGCACTGGAAATTTTTTCTAAAAGGAAGTTGAAGTATAACATTGGAGACAGGATGGCAATTCAAAAATTCGTTTGCTAATGAGAAGTTTCATTTTTAAATTAATTCCATTTGCCAATTGATAGACATGGAAAAAATATTGGAAGCAAATGAAATTCAGTTAAACAGGTGGTGAGCTGTAAGTATGCAACTGAACCCTAATTTGGAAACCATGCATGTCACTAAGCGGATCCAAATACTTTTTGCATCTGATGTAAAGGGAAAATCAAAGACAATTTCATGATATAATATTAAAATATAACTTGCTACTTTTCCCTATTTGATGTGTTTTTCCTTTGTACTCAAAGCTATGTATCTTATAGTAACGGCTGGTTTTTTTCATAATTTTCCCAATTTTTGTTGAAATCCCATTTAAGTGCTTTCTTGGTAAACTGTACCCTTTTTTAGAAAATTGTTGTTCCACTTATTGGATTTAATGATTCTTTTCTTGTTGGTTCCTTGAAGAGCTAAAAACGTTTGTTGCCATGTTGAAAACACAAAAAGGGCAGACCAGTGGCATTAAGCCCCCACCAATTCAGGACATTAAGATGCTCAAGTCATACATGACCTTACATTAAAATGCGCCAAGAAACTCATAATGCAACAAGATTGATATTTTTATATGTAGATTACATGAAAAGAACCTTCCAGAGTTCCAACCCAGGATTCAACACCATGAGATTTAACTGAATCATCAAAGTAGTATTTATCATAACAGACCATTACCAGAATTCAGCAACTCCCTTGCTCTTTTAACTTTTTACAGAAACTACGAGTTTTGCCTTCTTGAAACATATTTTTAAAGTTCCAAAAAAAATGACAATGAAGTATGGAACATGGGAAAAAAAAATATTTTTACGAAGGATCGAAATTTATTCAAGAAATGATAATCACATGATGATCAAATAACACCTATATCACTAATTACATGAATTTGAATTTCCTATGCAATAATTCAACAATGTCAATTTACAGACTCTCGATGGGAAGACTTATTAAGAAGTTACGCACAATGTCAAATTGTCAATGACCAAATGTAGTTTAAATATTAACATAAAACATATCTAAAACCAAAAAAATACCAGTATCCTCCTTATTATTCATTGCCCTCTGCAATATAGCATCACGTGCATGCTCGGCAGCCATTCGATACCCTTGTACATCACACAACAACATGAATTTTAATGTTCCAGATTTGCAGTTGCACACTATAACAGTAAAAGGTGGTTTGAAATATAACATGACCAGCAAATTGAGGAAATTGACCTAGCCAAATGAGTATGCAGTTGGAACAGGCAATAAAACAATGTTTCCCTCACAAGAGTTTTTAAGAGAAAAAACCCAATTTTGTTTACAAGACTAAGTTAGAATATTACAAAAATAAGTTCAACAAAATTCAAAAGGAGAATGATCGGGAAGATTGGTCAAAAGTAAAGTTTCAACTAAACCCAAGTGAATGTCTTGTCCCATGCATTGAACAAGACAACCACAAAGTACAAGATGTCCTCCTTAGAACTCCTATAAGTAAGTTTTAAGAAGGACAAGGTAGATTCTTATATCAAATAAGGACAAATGATCAACCAAGTGATCTCCTATAAATATTGAAATTACATCATTTCTAAATGGAAAAATACTTCAGCACACACCATGGAATGCAAGAAAAGCTTTCTCCTTTGCCCTCATCTTCTTTCCTTGGGTAACAACTATTTGTAGTTCTTCCCTTGTCTTCACAGGAATGCCCTCCCGAATAGCAAGATTAGTAGCTTGATGCCAAATCCAGTGGCTAATAAGACACTGGAAAAAAGGACGATCAACATGCTCATGCTTCATGTTGCAAAAGACACAATTAAGGTCAAACCCCTATATCTGCAGAGTTCAGTGACCAGCCTCCCATTGAATTACTAACCACAAAAGCCCTGATTTTCAACGAGAATTTTCATTTCCATACCAATTTGTGGGAGGTCCCAACATGGACCTAATCACCCGCCAGTCTTAAATAATAATCCCCACTTAGAAGACTCCAGATGAAAACTATAGGATATTGTCCTGCACTCCCACCCATCTGGGTGTGGCATCATGTTAGAGATCTTTGGCAAGTTTAATATCTAAGTTAAGTGTTGCTTCTTCATTCGCATGTATTAAGTTGAAATCCTAGATTATCCCATATTATGCCCTGAGGACTAGTGCAATGCTGGCCCAAGTTGTTATGGTTATTGAGAAAATTTGAGGGAAAGATTCACAGTGGACCATGTTCTTCACAGTTCAGTCACCAATGATGCCTGAATGAGACACAAGTTTGCAGATTACTGAATAGTTAATGTTGGATTAATAAACTCTCCTATATTTTCTGCATTTTCCTTGGTGCATATTTTCTCAGTAAGCTTTTTTCTATTTTCTCTTCTTATATGCTTAATGTTCTTTACCTAGACTACTCAAAAAAATAACGGATGGGTTGAAAGGGCCATAAATATTCACACAGATAAAAAATGATATTGTTCAGTTGTCAAATATTGGTTGTAAACCTTTTCTAGCAGCAACAAGATAAAACCACTAAAATGGAAGCACAACTCACACAAACCATCTACATGCAAGTGATAAGAACCAAGTCACTGTTGCTTCACCCAACATCAACTGCTCCAAGCACCAGCATTAATTGTACACCAAATATTAGCAGATTCAACACTTCTAACATATCAAATTTTAAGTTACTTGTATACTATAAGAATCACGGAAATCGGAAAATTTAAACATAAAAGGCAACAATCGGTCAAATTAGGTTAGGCATGATAGGTGTGCTCAATATCAATTGGTAGCTGGAGTCTGAAAACTAGAAATTTCCACCAGGCCCTTGTGTCGATATAGGTTGTTAACTACATGTGTGAGGAAATACAACCAATTACAAGTTCAGATGCACTCTAGCTTGTTAACCACTACCATCTAGGCATTCTGCAGTACACTTTCCTGATCCCTAAACCCTACGTTAGTCCAATGGACCACTTTAGATTCATATTGCTCCCAGTAGATTACAATTCATTTTTCATAAGAAAAATTACTCGAGCATAAAAACTGCACAAATATTTGTGGATGCAGAGATAACAACAAAACATACCGGCAATAATTGTCATTGGGTGAATCTTTGCCATGGTTAATCTTTCAGCCTCCCTCAGTAGTTCTCCAGCTAAAATAACAACAGATGTGGTCCCATCACCGACCTCATCATCTTGGACTTTTGAAATGTCTAGTCCATGCATGTAAAAATGAAATAAATTATTATAAATGATGTATTTCATGAAGTAAATAAAAATCACTATTTTCAAGTTACCAGGATTCAATGCACAATGATTAAACTGTTGAATAAAAAATACTGGTACACCAAGCAAGCATAAGAAACAGCAATGCATAGGATTCCAAACATTCAACAAAATACCAAGGTTTGGAACCTTAGCTAAGGATGTTGCCTTTCCATCCCATTACTACACAAGTCACCATGGACTTTTGATATGGACTACCCTAAATTTTTAATATAAAAATCAAACATAAAACAATAATGCAAAGGGGAGAAATGCACTTTTGGCTGAGCTAATAAATGCTCAAAAGGAAAACAAGGGAAATCAAGCTGAAATCCACCATGAAAGTAAAGAAAACCAAACCAAACTTCAACATGGTAACAAAGTTTTGAAACTCAACAAAGAAATCCAGCTTTCAAAACACAAGACCAAGATTCACATCTGTGAAAATATCTTGAGAAAAAGTTGAAAAGTATCAATCTATGATCTATCTCAATTTTTCTGGCCAAGACACAGCAGAGTAAATTCATCTTACTATGTGAGCTTAGGCAAATAACCCATCTCTCTCATTCTTGTGGATTCATGCTCGTGTAAGAGAACTTAGTCATGCAACCCTCAAAATCCTGAAACTCAAATGAAACTAGAACATAGCAAGGATTATACCATTTCTGCATTAGCAATGCCAACATTGACATGGAACAAAGAAAATTAAACAGTTTTCCTAGAGAATGGAGATCAACCACATAACTGCCATCCAAACTCCACACTCCACAGAAATTTAAAAAATACAATTGTTAGAGTATCCTGATTTATTAGGGTCATGCATGTGTGATAAGCTTAGTCCCACAAGGCTAAAGTTTTATTAATCATTTTTCTATAACCATTATATATAAAGAGACATTGTCTTTA
>JAMKPZ010006550.1:0-16031 GCA_024699675.1 Amphibolis antarctica
CAAAAAAGAGCCGCAGTGTTTGACAAGTTTAGAAACCGATCGCCAAATGAAGCACTCCATACACAGAAACGATACGCAAAGGTAAAGGACAACGAGACCGAAGAAAATGAAGAGAAACAGAGGAAGACTCACACGTTCACGACCGTAATGTCCGATCTCCTGATCCATCGGCGGAGAAAGGAGCTTCCTCGACCGCGCTCAGCCAATCCCCGGCGACACCAGCCTCATCCGACTCGTTCGCGCCAAGAAGAGCTTTACAGTCGCGGATTCCAGAGTGACAGAGGAGGAGGAGGAAGCGGCGTGCGTCGGCGACGAGTCGTTCTCTTATTTGCAGGAAGAAGTGAATAACCATCTTTCTTTCTTTCTTTCTTCCCTCCCTTTAAGGCGATTTGTGTATAAAAAAACAATAATAAAAAACAATTATTATTAAAATATTAAAAATTTAAAAATAATTTTTTTTTAAATATTATTTATGTATTTTATGAAAATTTAAAAAAAAATTAAAATATTTTAGATTTTTAACATTTTAACAATAAAAATATTTTAGATTTTTTTCCGTTAATTTTCAAAATATACAAATCCCTAATTATCATATTATAGGTTAATTTTACGTACAATTTTTAATACAAGATCATATTTTTTTTAAAACCATTAGACTTTCATTTTAATAGTTAAAAAAATAACCTTAACCAGATTATAATAAATTTAAAAAAAAAAAAACTGCTCACACCGAAATTTGTCGCAATCGGAGGTGGGAGTCGAACCCTCGACGAAAATGAATACAATTATTTAATCACAACTTTTAAGAGAATTTTTTTTTTCATGATAAAGTTGGTAGATTAAGATACAATTGTGTAACGACAGAAGATTAGGTAATATAAAATTAAAGGTTAAATCTTAAATCTTAAATCATAAATCCTAAATTTTAAACCTTAGTAATTACATGAGAAGTCTTAAGGAAAGAAAACAAAAGATTTAGTTAAAATTTTATGGTTAAGGACAAGTTAGACAAAATATTTAATTTTATTAATAGAATTACCTTAAAGTAATAATTTTTTCAAAAAATAACTTAATTTTTTATAAATAAATAAAAAATATAAAAATAATCGTATAAATTTTATTACGAAATAAATACGAGTACATGATAAAAATTTTACTTAAACAAAATAACTATTCGATAAAATTATATAATCTTCTGAAATTTCAATCATTGATTTTTTTTACTAAAAATAAAATAACGACTATAAATCGGATTAATATGAAAATTCATCTCATAGTTAGAGTTGATTTGGGTTAAGCTGCATTTATTTTTGGCTTAAGCTATGTTTGTTTTTTAACTTAAGTTGTATTTGTTTACAGTTTCAACTTGTAGTTCAAATTAATTAAAGTTATTAGTTAAAGTTACGTTTGTTTAAAGAAAAGTTAAAGTTAAAAGTAATTTTAAAAAAATTTATATATTAACAATGATATATAAAAATGTATTCTTCTGTGATGTCAAAAATAAATTACGTGGTCCATAATTTGGATATCACTTCTACCACGGAAATTTCATCGCGGAACCGGACATGTCCGAAGAATCTTTACATAATAATTCAAAAAAAATGTCCCCACGAATGTTGACTTACAGAAAATACCATTGGAGCTATTCTTTATCACTCACGTGTTGTATGTTTTTTTTGGAAATTATTATTTTAAGATATTTTTATTAAGTACTTTTGAATTTAAAGATATGAGATTAGTTAAAAAAAAATTCAACTACTACGACACTAATTTATTAGTTTACAGTGTTAAAAATCCAGTTTCCAGAACACTTTTCTGCAATCGTTTGTTGCTTTTTGATGAATGGCAGAATATTTTGATTCAGTGCGTAAACAAATAAGAGCGCACACTAAGCGGCAACTTTCGGGAGAAGTGACGTTGGAACGTAATTGATTATATATTCGATAATTCACATTTCTTTTGTTTTTCTTTCGAAACACTCTTAATGGAAAATAATAAAAAATTTAATTTATTATTTTTACTATTTTATATAATTTTTTACCATTTTTAAAAGTATAAACATTTTTCAAGACTTTCGTGTATAAAATATTAATAGTTACCGTTAGTATTGATAATAAGAATTTAAAACTTCTTTATAAGTAGTCAGTGATACTCGAAACAAAGTATAAGATCAAATAAAGTTAAACTTTATAGTGAATTATTAGATAAAAATACATGTATAAATATTTATACAATAATAACACATAAGAATTTATATAGAACTAAAGTTAGAGTCGAAAAATCATTACCAAACAAGTCTATGCTTTGGTTTTACTTACTTGTGTTATCTACCATTTTGGAATTAGATGTACCAATGGTTCACCACTTTTAAATTTAAATATCTATCTCACGATTTACCATAGGTTTTAACTTTACTTGATAATAAAATTTAATTTTCAAAATTAAAATACTGCTTTGGTTTTCTTGTCGGATGGACCAGCAATCCACCGCTTTTTAGCTCGATTGTACTTTCTTCCTTTTTATTTCTTTGAGCTTCTCTTCAGGGGCATGATCTTGTACCTTTTGGAAGCTGATGAATTTCAAAAGAAAAAAAAAAAAAAGGCTTTTGTGTAGTCTTTATTACCCTACGAAAATTAACTTAATGGTCGAAAAGTTAAAAGATGAAGCACTACCTTTTCGCAAGAATAATTTCTGGCATATGCTGCATCAATCCATCTTTATTCTTTTGTATAAATAAAAGTCAGTGTACGACGACACCCTTTGTCAAACGATTCCTCAGATAACACCATTAAAACATTTTGGATCGATCTGCGTGAAAGAAAGCGACCACAAAATAAATTATTGCAACACGCAGCTCATCTAACCTTTTTAATATTTTTTCCATTCATTGGTAGTGACTTCTTTCACATCAAAAACTTCTTCCAACTTTTGTCCTTTATTTCCCCCCCGAATCATCTCCCATCCGACAAAATGATCAAAACCTCTTGTTCAAAGGAACACGTTACAGTGTGGTATCAATCATAAACAGCATAGCCAAATACAAGTTCACCGGAGCAAGTGTGCAATCTTTAGCTAGATCGGAGAGAGTATCAAACCATTCATTCCCTTACAAATTAAGGAGTAGATGCAGGGCTTTTCCATAAACACCCATTGTCGTAAGCTTGGGTTCTGTAATTATAGACTGGAGGAAGAATATCGTGAAAAAGAACATGTGGAAGTTCCACCAAGTACCCACTTTGTCATGAGATTGAAATTTTAAAAAAATATAAGTAAAAGAAAATCTACCTATTTGTTCTGACAAATAAGACGACGAAGGCTTGATTAAATGCATGGCATCTGCGAAACTTCCTATTTTCGTTACTGGCTTCTGTCACAATGTGACAGAAGGAATGATAATAATCACATAATTGAGGGTGAGGAAAGAAAAAAGAAAAAAATCATATCCTCGTTTGCAGACCTGTAGGGGTCTAAAAAGGGCCTATGAGGTCTGTTAGGACCCAAGAAGCACTCTTCATCGGACACTTGGGTGGGGGCCTTCCATAGCATTGCTGGTCCAGTAGAATTTGCTGGGTATTTTGAGCTTTTAGCCGAGAAAGAACTTGAATACATCACTTAAGGATATAATACCCTCAACTTGCTTGCTTCCAGCTTCCACAATGACCACTCTCCGAACTCCTGAATCATGAAGCGAAAGAAAATTTAATTTAAGCCTGGAAGGATGTATAACGTTGGAGTACATGAAGGGTTTCAGAAAAAGGCAGGACGACAAGGATGATTTTGAACTTCGGATGAATTACCAGGCTTTGACAACCGATCCATCACTTTCACCAGAGGATCAGTCTGGAGACACATCTGACATCTCTGTCCATTAAAAGATGGGGAACCCGCATCTTGAGAAAGTTGCAAAGCCTGCAATAATAGTGGTGAATTAGGAATAATAGTGAAAGTTGGAACCAAGCAATAATCATGAAAAGAAAATGGCGATCTGAAAATTAAGTAAATATACCTGGTGTATGCTCATCTGATCAAGATGAGTCTGTGCGTAAGCTCTATCTCTAGCCAGTGCTGTAATATCACTGCAAAAGATGCAAGGTCATGACTTGAAACTAAAGAAATAATAGTAAATTAAAAATGCACGTCGCACACATGAATAAGAAAATCGTGACAAGGCAGTGAACATACCTCCTAGAATATATATCCACTAAGGAGTTATTATCATCAACCACTGGAATACAACTAACTCGAGCTGCAAAAGTAGGCAATTGAAGGTTATCCGATTACACAAATGAAGATTGACTATAATCTGATGCCAATGTAGTTTTCAACAAAAAAGAAACTTGCCCTGAACCAGAAGAGATAGGGCAGCACTAAGTGAGGCATGTTGCGACAACATGGCAAGAGGCTTCCCATTTGATTCATCAATTCTAGGGAGATACGTCCCCATGGGAAATGCACGTATGGGCTGTTGGAGTATTGGCAACAAGTTGGAGGAATGTTGAAAGTGTTCGCATATACCTGAGCAAACCAAAGGGAAAAAACGTCAATAAATTTTCAGACATTATGAGAGAGGGAAAGAGACCATGAAAATGTGGGATACATTTCAGAATTTCAGATAAGCATGCAATATGCAAAAGCTGGTGATACGAGCCATCTTCTGAAGCCTGAATTATTGGAACAGTAGCCACTTCATTATGCAAAATCTTCAAGGCAGTGTCTTTCAATGTGTCATGCGGACCAGCCTGTACCAATCAATTAAGACACTGATTAAGATCAAAAGAACTCCAAAAAGATCATATATCCACAAAAATATATTATCAAGATAAAAAGATCACCCTCAACAAAAGTGGTAAAATATATAAATGTACTAAGGCAGTAAAAATGACCCAAACAAGGTATGAAATCAAAAAAAACAGAAATAACCAAATCAAATGATGAAGGTATATTGAATGCAGATGAGGCTATGCATAAAATTACAGTATTAATTTAGCACCGCACCTCAATAAGCATAGCAGGATGGCCATATGAAAATGATGTACGATGTTAACTACCGTGATTGGCTTATTGCATGAAATCAAATTAACATTTCACATTGAAAAGAACAGCAAACAATGTTACTACGAATTAGGCAAGTTAAGGCCACAGATTGAGTAATAGAAATGAAGATTACAAAGATTAAGTTTCTTGGTGGTGGCCTTCCATGCCCATCAAGTTTCAAGCGCAGCTTCTCTTCCTTCCAAGCAGATATTGTATGTGTCTCGAGTTCTTCTTTGGTGAGATTTGATCCATGATTACCCAGCTGCATGTGCATAAGCAATGCTGGTATTTTAAAATTTTCATGGAAAACCATACATGCCAAAAAAATAAGGGCTCAAGTACTCAGATTTAAGAGATTCATCCTTCCAACAAGTTTATCATAGTTCATAAAAATATTCCAAATAAAAAAACAGCAAAATAGAAGAAATGTTTCTATGGACTAGAAAGAATCTTCCAAATAAAAAACAAGTTGTAAATAAGCATGTCAGCTGAAACTGCACAATAGAACACTAACACAAAAAAATAAACATAAAGGAAAGGGCACACAGCAGTTTTCCCTTTATTCATTAACACTCATACTAGCTCCTAAATCAATGGGTCCCTAAACAAGAAATTCTCTAAGTATCAATATTATTTTGCAGATGGTTAAACATAAGATCACTTCACAAAAAAATGATGAAACTACAAGTGAATCAACCTTTTTCTTTCCACCATTATTACCGGTAGCAGGTGAGTTGTAGCATAGTGAGTGGAGTAACAATGGCATCATATCTAACAAGGCCTTTCTAACTTGGAGGTTCTTTGACACTCACAAGAGGAAAAAGATAGAATTTTTGACAAGTTAATATGAGCAACCCAATCCCTCAATAAATAAGATTCAAAATGAGAATCAAAGGAAGGAGAACTTAAGGAAGAGGTCATAAAACTCTGTCACATAGAATCCAATCCGTTCAATTAGTAGATCAAGTTTTTCACCAACTTCAAACACAAGTGGCTCCATTCAGCAGTAAGCCAACAATCAAAGAAGAAAGTAAGAACTATCCAGCGACAAAAGCAATCTACACACATAATCATCATGTACTAACACCACAAAAATGCCACCTCTAATTGTAAAACAAAATTGGAACCTAATATAAAAAATAATATGCAATAGGAAATCCTCAAACAAGCAACCAGAATGAAAAGTGACTCCCTGTCTTTCCATGTTTGTAAAGAACCATAAAAATAATGGCTGAAAGTGTGAGTTGATGGATTAGAATCAAACACTTGCATCTGTGAAAGGAGGAAAATATGAATTTCGTTGTTACTACGAGTAAGTACTCATGCATATATAGAGGGTTTTGGATATGCAACGGATATCCACTTAGCCCATTACAATTATAGCCTCATAACATGATAATAACCTCTAACACTCGCCTTTAAGTAAGAGCATATATGTCATTCACACCCAACTTCATACATTAGTTCTCAAATACCAGTACACTTTAAAATAAATAAAAAACCAGTACACTTAGTCTTTGGTGAAAATATAGCTACTTAGAAGACTGAGTGAGCAGTGTAGAAAAGATCTTATACATCACCATATCTCAAATGTGTAGTGGTAATCTACCTCAACACATTCCGTTCTCTCATGAAAAGCAAGATTGTTGGCAATAAATATAGTTGCTTGGTGCTCAAAGTGCATCTCCATAAATGTCTCAACGTTAAAGTCAAGTTCCATCGGAAAGAATCTAACCCACATGATCTCACAAGTAGTCTAAACCATGAACCTATATTCTACCTTGATACTAAATCTAGACACTACATTTTGCTTTTTACTTCATCATATCACTAAATTACCTTCAACAAATGTACAATAACGAAAAGTGGACTTTCCATCTCCCCAATCTTCTACATACCTTGAGTCAAAAAAGGTCTCAACCTATAGATAGTTTTTCTTTCTATAAACTAAGCCTAACCCCACTTCACTATTTTTACCTTTGATTGTGCCTCATGCCAATTGGGAAAATACCATAGTACTACCTTTCATTGGTTAATCTTATGTCAGTTCAAAATCTATTTTAGTAAGTACATTGTAACATTTAGGATCTTGCTAAAGTTCCATCTATGTTTGGTCGATAGAAATTACATTATTTTCATTGATGATTACAATTGTTGTACATATTAGGTCTATTTATTGAAAGATCAAACTTATGTCTTAAATGTAATTTCAGTGAAATAAAAATTAACTTTTCAATTGTTCCAAAATTTCTTCAAACAGATAATTCTTTAAAGTTTACACAAACTATTATTCAATCTTATTGTATCTCCAATACTATACTCTTTTACAGTTCAACACAATTTAGTGTCACCACTCCCACTACCACTTATCTCCAATATAAAGTTTTCACAAACTATTTTTCAATCTTATTCGTTATGATGAATGAATTTTTTTGAAAGAATGCGATGCATAGATTTTTCCAATAAAATATATAAAAAAATCACAACAGTGGTAAATTTATAAATTAAACACGGTTTGTGCCCAAGTTTTCTTTTTTAAAAGGAGTGGATTTTTTCACAACTAGGAATTAGATCCGATTAGGATCTGGATTTTTTTAAAAACAAAGATGAGCATTAAGCACCCAAGTTTGTTGTGGTACTTATGCAGGAACTACAATAATTATGCTCCAAAGTGGATAAGAAAAACGTTCTCGCTGTTGAAAAAATAGTTGATTTTTTGCAATATAGAGAAAAAAATCTAAAAAGAAAGTTCTCACTTTTCTGAAATAACATCCCCCTGTAGTGGGATTATGACTTAGACTGTTGTTTTTGAAATAACACTCATTAGATAAATGCAACATATCCTATAATAAACAATAAAATAAAATAAAATGGATAAAACAAGATGAAATGCAAACTTTATCATTATATTGAAAAAGCAACCTCTCTTAAAATTAGTATGAAATCCAATGCACTGAGCATTCCAACAAATTTTCCTTTAGAGGAATCCCAAAGAGGAGCCACAGAATTTCCCTGAAGAAAGACAAAAGAAAGCAATTTAATTTTTTTAAATAAATAATATTTTCAACATTGGCCATTGAAGAAAGGCACGAGGCATTTCAACATTGCATTTTTCAACGTTAAACAATTCAAAACTGCATGATAAAATACTCCAACCAGAATTCAATTCCTTGAATCAAACAACTTTGAAAGTACCAACTATGAAAACTTTGATTACTTGACTTTGGCACCAAATAAGATGTTTAGTCCACAACGTTTGAGCATACCATCTAAGTAAGTAAATATAAACTCAGAATCAAATCAATTCAAACAAGTGAAGATAAGAAAGGACAAACGGTTGTTTCCAAGTGAGGTGATTCAAATGCTAGTGCTTACAAACCTGATTGCTAATGGCTTAATATTTTTCTATAACCACTTTTTCATGACTTAAAGAAAGGGGGTAGTTGATTAAGTGAATTTTCATAAGTTAATCAGCCTAGACTTTAAGAGCTTTGAGCAGTAAAAGTGTGAATCTTATTAGAGAGAAATAATAAGGATCCACAGAAGGAGAAAAAAGAAAATAATAATAAGGGAAAGAAAGGAAAACCAAACAACTACAAGTTACATATTAAGGACAGCCACCCAGAAGGGAAAAAGATGCTTAGTCAAAACAACAATATCCACCATGGTCATCAAGGATGGATTGAAGGCTCTGGAGTTTTGAGATTAACCAAATAGCCCAACAAGAAGAATGGAAAAGGACGCTGTGTTTGGCAGCTGTGATTTTGCCCTTCGAACTTTTAATAAAACTGGTCAAAAAATCCTCCCATTCATCCTCCATAGAATCAAATTATAATGCCAGCTGAAGCAGAGAGGCCACACCCCTAGCCAAAGAACAGCAAAACAAGAAATGAGGGACAGTCACTTCAAGGACAATCAGCATTGGTCCCCTTAATCCACCAAGCTCTGCATGACTTAGAAAAAAATCAAACTGTGAAGGAGCAACCACATGAAAACACCTGACTTTGAAAGGAAACTTTGCCTTTCAAACATTCCTGATGTACAGCCAATACCCCTGCATGATAGTCTGAGACCATAGGCCTGCTCCAGAAAATTATAGCAGTTTATTCCTGTAAAACAATATGACTTCTCTACAGTCCATCTCAGCTTATCTTACTGATTCTCATTCAGCCTAAGAGCTGATAAGATGGCCAAAATCTGAGCAATATCTTTTATCTCATACCCCATAGGTTGCATCTTAAATTAAGGTTCCAGACCCCTTCACCCCACACAGTCCCAAACTTAGTCTTTAACTTTACGGTAGGTATTCATTGCCAAGGCAAAAAGAGACTTTAAAGTCCTCAGCAAGAATCTTGTTATCCAGCCAGCGATCCTGCAGGAAAAGTGTCTTCTCCCCATTGCCTATGAAAAAACCCACGTGCAAAGACATGACATTTTTAAATTCCAAACAAGTCTTCCAGAAGTTGGATACATTACTTGTTTACTACTCCCTTGATGGGTTTCCACATTGAAATGCCCATACGCTAGAAACAATGTCCACCAAAAGAGCCTTTTCTTGAAGAGTCCATCTCCACCACCATTTACAAGGTAAGGCTTTATTAAAAATACTGAGATTCCTGATACCCAAACACCCAGAATCTAAAGACATGCATACCTTACTCCGACTAAGAAGAAACTTTTACGAATTTCTATTACCTTGACACAGCCATCTTCTCAAGATTTGCTCCCGTGCAGAAGTAATTCCCTAGGGAAGAGCAAACACTAACATATAGAATACCAGAATGCTATGGACACTCTCAAGTACAGTTGCCCTTCCTCCAAAACTGAACAGCTTAGAGGACAAGCACTCCAAATTCCAGGAATTTTTCTGTCAAAACTATCCAATCAGGCATCCTAGGCTTATTCCATGAAAAAGGAAACCCCATATACGTCAAAGGTGGCTTTTCCACCTTGCAATTCTGATCTGCTTCTAAATTCAGAACATCTTGATGCTTGACAATAATGCCTATGATTGAACTTTTGTAGAAATTGATGTGCAAACCAAAGTTCAAAGTAAAAGTCCAAAGGATGAAGTCGAGTGTATCAACCTTACTTTTTGAAAGCCTAAAAAAATAGCAAATCATCAGAATACTGTAGGACTGCCACACAACTAATATCTCTGCCAATAGACCAGCCCTGAAACCATTCCTCAGATATTGCCTTAAGCACATGAACATTAAGACATTGACCCGAAAATGATGGGTACGTTTAAAATTTAAAGAAATAGAAATGACGAAAAATTGCAAAAATATAGTAGTGTTTGTACAGAGATAAAAATTGACATAAATTTTTAAATTTATATATCATTAACTTGAATTTTTAAATTTTCTAACAATAAATACTTATAATAGATAATAAGAAAGGAAATAAAAACAAAAAGGAAGACATGAAGTTACTAAGAACCTATTTAAAATCTCTCACTAAATTTCAAAGTAGATGTTAACCAAATGTAATGCAAGTATGCAACAACAATTCCCAAAATAAGTGCAATAAATTTATAGTTGATTAAATGAAAAGTTTATCACTAACAGGATTAATATAGAGTGTGTAGATTAGGATAAAAAAATGAGGAATACTAAAATACTAAGAGAAGGATTGCAGGTTTACAGAACAATCCCAAGGGTAACCTGACACTTGGATATCCAATAATTCAAAATAATATATATAGTTCTAAATCTCTAATAGATCTAGAAATATCTCTAAGAGCATTTTTCTTAACCCTCATTTTCAGCATGTTTAGTTAACGCCTGCCAAATGCCACCTTATTGGCTTATTGTCCCAATTCCATCAACTTGAGAAAAAGCTTCATCCAACCAGATGCAAATGCAACAGGTTCACAGAGTTGAAAACTCAAGCCTTTACATTTTTTTAATGGTGAAATCTAGCAGCTGATGTAGAAAATCAGAATAAAGATTGATTATCAAGCTTATCACAAAATGTGGTCAAGCTTGCAAAGAAATGGCACAAGACACTAGCCAAGGAAAACAACATGTCAATACTGATCAGCTAATTTACGAATCATGGAAAGTGACTAATCTATGGCCTTTGCTGATTGAATGCTAATTATTGGATACTGAACCTCACAAAACAATGTATATATCATAAGACTGTGATCAAATCAAAGCATTAAAAACAAATACCACCTCTTCATAGAGTAGATGGAATGCTTGCTTAACAGGCAAGTTGACATCTATTGCAGTGACCTGAAATCTCATAATAGAAGAAAAATCAAAAAGAAATCATGCCAAGTTATCCACAGTTTAAATTAGAGGTTGCACCAAAAGAGAAACTCAAAAAACCTATTATATATATTAAAATATCAGAGTAGAGGAGTAGGATATCAAAACCTTTCCAGATTCAGGAAGCAAATCATAAGCCATCTTGGTGGACAAAAATAATGCAATGCGATGACGAGAAGCTGCCATTTCATCCTCTGAGATTCTCAAAGAAGTACCCTACACAGATACATCTAACACTGTGACTTTCTTATGTAGTGGCAATTTCAGAGACAAACACTTGGAAAAATATCACAATCTTCCTGCTTTTAAGTTTCATCTGAATCATATTTAACAGACATTAAAAGTTCAGAATTAATAACAAAAGAACAACCAAGTATAGAAAATATCCTATAAAACAAACTTACCATATGAAGGGGGCCCACATTATCTACCTCCATGCTTGTCCCATGAGAATAAGTATCCAGGTGCAAAGTATGATCAGGTTCCGCAGATAAGAGAACAGTATTCACTGTTCCATAGTTTGCCACAATAACAGAGGGTTGGTGTTCATCATGCCGCCACTCCCCATCAACAAAGAACTTGTACTGCAAGTAATTGGTTACAAGTTAAACAAAATTCCAATAGGCACCTAGCAATGGTGGTAGGAAAGTAAAAGCAGCAAGAGATTGCAAACAGACACACATGGAAAGCGTAAAAAACATCCTTACAAGGCACAAAACAAGAATTAGGGATGTGAAACATGCATTACAAACTGCAGTATAAGTATGCTTCTATTGATAGACATATTTACAAGTAGTAATGAATCTTCGAAAGTTTGGAGAATGTCATCCATGATCATATTCATTAAAAGTAACACAAACCAATACATCCTTGTCCAGACACTGTCTCGGTGTGTCTGGGCAGCAAGGTGCCAAAACAAAATTGAGTGTTTTATGCCAAATTTGTTTTGACGTCCAGGACTAATCAGATCTACCAATCAAGTGTTTCCCCAACCTCGTGTTACCATATTTATATGATATTTAATACATTTTAAGCATTTAAAATCTGATTTCGTACTTTCTTTTACATATATTTAACATATTACAATTATACAACATTGTTATAATATTTCAAGACGAAATTTAATGAAAAATCCATGTAATATGAATTTTTATATTTTCGTGATATTAAATAATTGTCAGCAATTAACATCTGACTTGTAGTATCATACGTATGTTTAATATATATATTCAACCATTATTATATTTTATATATATAATATGAATTCGTACATAAATTATAAGAGTATGTGTATTCCACCATATACACGTTATTAAAAAATAATGCATAGACAATGGCTAGGGATTCAAGGCACCCTTGGCCAACACCTAGGCTCCTTCATGCCTTGAGAAGTATGAACCAATGCCAATGAGTAATAAATTACGCTATCACTCAAAAATGAATAATAAATTATATCTGACTGTGAAAATGGAATACATTTATATTAAGCAACGATGAAGCTAGGATTCTATTTGATGTCTATTATGTAGAGATGTCAATAGGCTATGTTGACACGGCCCAACATGGCCCGACTTGACCGTACCGATCAACGGCACGGCATGAAAAATTTTCGTGCCTTGGGTCGTGCCTGGGCCAAACCCCCAGGTCGTTCATGCCGTGTCGGCATGACACGAATTCCAACATGAAATAGGCACGGCCTAGCCGAGCACGAGACTACCAAGTGGGTCGCAGGAGGGGGGAGGGGAACGCCAGTCGCCGGGTCGCGGGAGGGGGGGTGACCCAATTGCCGAGTCATGCGGCCAACAGGGTGAACGGTCGCGTGTGCAAGAGGGGGCTGAATGGGTTGTGTGGCCAGCGGGGGGGATGGGCCATCGGGTCGTGAGACCGGCAGGGTGAACGGTCGCGTGCGCAGGTGCACAGGAGGGGGGGGGTTGAACAAGTCGTGTTGCTGGCGGGGTGGATGGGCCATCGGGTCATTGGGCCGGTCGTCGGGTTGTGCGGCCAACAAGGTGAACGTCGCGTGCGCAGGAGGAGGCAAAACGAGTCATGTGGCCAGCAGGGGGACAAGCCGTCAGGTCATTAGGCAGGCAACCGAGGTGAACGGTCACGTGCGCCAGTGCACAAGAGGGGGCTGAACGGGTTGTATCGCCGGCAGAGGGGATAGGCCACCGGATCACTGGGCTGACCACCGAGTTTTGTGGCTAGCGGGGTGAACGGTTGCATGCGCGGGAGAAGGTAGAACGGGTTGTGGCCGACAGGGGGACAGGTCACCGGGTCATTGGGCAGGTAGCCAGGGTGAACGGTCGCATAAGCTGGCGGACAGGCAAGATGGGCCGCTAGGGAACCGTGTCTAGGTCGATCGCTGGGTCATAGCTTGCAAGGTGCAACGCAGCAACGATCGACACGCTTTCGCCCAACTGGCAGCCCACTTCCGCGCAACGGGCGACCCAATTCCGCACAACAGGTGGCCCGCTTCCACGCAACGGGTAGCCGGCTGTCGAGTGAAACGATCGACTGCTGCCTCAACAGCTCAACCAACTTTTCTCTATAAATTGAGGAAGTTGGATTTTATTTTTCACCCAACTCACTCTTTATCTCCTTCACTCCAAATTATCCAAACTCCAATTTCAATTCTCAAATCTCTTATCTCAATTCTCAATTTCTCAAATTTTCTCATTCAAGTCCCAAACAATAGCATACTACTAAAGCCAAAGTTCTGGAAGTTACAAATATCCTCAAGAAAATTTTCCTGAAGTTGAAGTAACGCCATCAATGAAGACTATTGGAGCTTCAACTTTAACTGTGCCGCCGAGAAAGTCTCGGAAGAAAGCTTCCATCTAGTCAAAGTACACAATCATGATGAAAGTTATGACAAACAGCACAGAAGAAGAACGAACGACTTATGATTCTCAAAAGGTTAAAAACTTGCATGTTAAATTTATTTGTCAAGAAGATTTACCAATAATTTTTGGAGGTAATAAACGTTTTGATAAATATATTAGTAAAACATATTGTCCACAATATAAATATATATCTAGAAATACTATTAGGTCAGATATTATGAATTCATTTAATAAGCTTATATTAGAATTTATTAATGTTACAAGTACAATAATGACATGTATAGCATGTACTTCAGATATTTGGTCGGGTAGAACTAAGAATAGGTACATAGTTGTAACTGCACATTATATTGATCAAAATTAGATTTTACAAAAAAGATTAATAAGATTTAGAAAAATTCAATATCTACATACTGCTAAAACAATTTTTGCAAACATTATGAAAATTTTTGATTTATATGAAATTAGAAATAAAATAGGTAGTATAACTTTTGATAATGCAGCTAATAATACTGTAACAATACCAATGTTTAAAATTAGAATAAGTCCACCAAATAATTTTAAATTATTTCACTAAAGATGTATGTGTCACATAATTAATATTATTGTACAATCAGGTGTAAAAGAAACTGAAATTTATATTGAACTTAGTAGGGATACTGTAAGTTTTATAACTAGTTCAAGAAAGCGACAGCAACAATTTGATGAAACATGTGATACTTTTGAAATACTGCATAAAAAATCATCTTTAAATGTTCAATATAGGTGAAATTTATTATATTTAATGTTAGAAAGTGTATTATCATATGAAATTTCAATAATGTCTTTGTATAATCGTCATCATTATGATGATTATCAAAAATAATTAACTGAGAATGATTTTAAAATTGTAAAATATTTTATTGAATTTTCAAAACATTTTTATGATGCAACAGTTAGATTATCAGGAATTTATTATTCTACATCTGTCTATGTGTTACATCATTTATATGATATTTCACGAGTTTTTAATAAATATGAGGCATATCCATTTTTCGAACCAATAGTAAATAACATGAAACAAAAAATTTTAAAATATTGAAATGAAATCCATACATTATATATTTTGAATGCATACTTAGATCTTAGGTGTAAAATAAGATATGCTAGTAAATTAATTAAGGGAATACAAATGAGTGTAGGTGTAGATTTAGAATTAAATGTTAGTACAATAGAATAACAATTAAATCAAATGTTTAATTTATACACACAGAGATATGAATTAAGAATAGAACATTCTCTTCTACCAATGTCCACAATACTAGAATCAAATGTTGGACCATCTTTAGATTCTTGGGCATTTTTACAAGATCCAAGATTTGATGAAGATATTCTAACATCATCATCATATAATTATAATCCTATACTATCTAGACAAAAATTAATTACTTTTAATGCAACGAATCACTAATCATTATTATTTACTCAACATTCTAACTTAAATACGTTTGATGTTTTATATTGGTAGAGACAACAATCACTAATTTTTCCAATATTATCAATAATGGCAAAAGATTTATTAACAATTCCAATGTCTTCAGTAGCTTGTAAACAGGTTTTCAACATGAATGTCAACGTGCTTGATGACCGAAGATACAAGCTTAAAGAATATATAATAGAAACATTAATGTGTGTAAAAGACTGGAAGCTTACTACACTTCGTGAATAAGATCAAGTTGAAGATTTTACTGAGCAACTTACAAACTTAAATATTTCATAATTAAAACATTTTAATTTTAATTTTTCAATTTGTAATTTTTTTAAAAATGTAATTTAATTTTGTTGTAAAATTTGTTTAAATGTAATTGTAAATTTGTAATAATGTAAATATAAAATA
>JAMKPZ010006552.1:0-12865 GCA_024699675.1 Amphibolis antarctica
GTGTGTAGTTGGAGAAAATAAATGATCAACCAATATGTAAAGATTAGATGGGGGCATCCTACCTCAACAAAATGCCTCTAGTTACCTCTATGGGCCTACCAGGAAGGCCCTAGAATGTAGACAGGAACTAACTTGTTGACCTATTCAAAGGTGTCGTTGGATGCTCTAGGACGACTTGATTCCAGAATTCAAAGGTGAAATCCGACTACAAAGCCAGAAATCCGATTTCCCAAACCGAAAATCTGAAGGGAATGTTGTCCTTGGTGGTAGACTTGGGGGATGCCAAGCCCAATGGTCTAACCTACAAAACTCTAGCTGCAGTGCTCAGCAGCCAGTTCAGACGTCTGGAAGTGATCGATGTTGTCAAACAAATCAGGAAACTTAGGTAGACACGGTGCTTTTTGACGTGTTCGTTGGGATGTCAAGCCCTTGCAAGTGGTAGGAATCGGTTGTGCAACTTCGGCATCCATGGCAGAAAATGGCTGCTAGGCCAAAATTTTGGTGTAGTTGGCGACTTCAGTGGGTTGCCAAGCCCGATGTCGTTGTGCGATCTGGCTACATTGGGGTGGTATCTAGCTATTCTGAGCCGAAATTCCAATAAGGTTGGTGACTTTAGTGGGATGCCAAGCATGATGGTCTAACGTACAAAACTCTGATTACAGTGCTCAGCAGCCATCTAGAAGGTGATCAGTGTTGTCAAACAAACTAGGAAACTTAGCTAGACACGATGCTTTTTAACGCCTTCATTGGGATGTCAAGCCCTTGCAAGTGGTGGGAGTCGGCTATGCAACTTTGGTAGCCATGGTGGAAAATGACTACTGGATCGAAATTCTGGTGAAGTGGGTTGCCAAGTCCGAAGGCGTCTCTATTTTTCCGACACACTTGGTAAAGTCATTAGCAACTAAAGGGGAGGAGCGTTCTCCTCCCTTAATGTTGGAAACTGGGAGATAGAGGGGTTTGTGCAATAATTGACTACTTATTGCTAATCTCCTCGACATAGACTTGCTGCAGTCAAATGATGGTTTGCAAGTCTTTAAGTCTCCACCAAACCATCGAGTGGGAGCCAATGGAATTCAAGGAGAAAAATGTGTGGGATCATACCTTGACCCCTATCTCTTAATGGGCTCCATATGTTGGGTTCCACCTCTTGTTGAGATAGGAAGGGAAAAAAGTTGCTTAGGGTTTCCACCTCCTATTGAGTTAGGAAGGGCGGAAGATGATTGGAGATGCTGCATAGCTGGAGTTGAATGATTTGTTAGCTCCCCTCCAAGGAGTAGATCCAGCAGGTCATTTGTCGGTGCTTCTCCAAACGATTGGATCGGGGACATGGGCTCTAGTATGGCAGAAACCGGTGCTTGGGTTGGACTTACAGGTGAGGCTATAGCTGTTGGACCTGGCGCGACCGCTAAAGCTTCCGGACTAAGGTGGTCTTCCGTCGAGACTACCGGTGCCTCACCTTGCCTAGTGGTGACAGGATGAATTTCTATCATCAGGGTCATTGTTGGACCCCCATGCGTCGTAGTAGGTGGTGGTGTTGGAGGTTGCATCTCAACTACACCACTATCTATGAGCTGTTGAATGGCCTCCCTTAAGGATCTACACTAGTCAGTTGCATGGCTAGCAAATCCATGGAAATCGCAGTGAAGGTGGGGTTGGAACCACCTTGGCGACTGTGATGGAGGGGGTTTGACCTTTGGCAAGGTTAGGAGGGCCTTTACCTTATGGAAAATATTGCTTAGTGACTTTGTCAACTGAGTGTACTCTCTTAGTGTGGTTAGTAGCTTTGGCTTAGGTTGCTGCTGATGATGATGAGGGTGTTGCTACACCCATTTAAGCCTCTACTATCGAGGTTGCTAGTGAGGAGGGGATGGTTGGGCCCTTCCTTGATGTCCAAGGCACTGCTGCTGGTGGGGGGAGACTTGGCTCTATCTGGTAGCCTTGCTTTGGGAGTCCGGTTTTGATTGAACTATTCCGACATGGCAAGCAGCTGCTCCGGAACTAGCTGTCAGGGTCCACTTAGTGCTTGTGGCTGATGGTGATGGAGATGCTATGGGTGACAGGGAAGCTATGGAGAAGTTGCTATCGTCAACTTCTGACGTCTTTGAGGCGGAATTCCAAATGGAAATTTGGCTTCCGCTTGTACTAGCTGGCTTGGCTAGACAAACACCATTGGACGACGATGTGGCCTCTAATATGTTTGATGAGGAGGCATTCGGAATGGCTGAGGTTGCTGATAAACTAAGGAAAATAGGACCTGTGATGGTCCCTCCCTGACTTCCCCCATCCTAAGAGGTGAAGGGTTGAGTAATTTTCCTGAAGCTGGTAATGCAAATTGAGTCCCAACAACAGTCGCTTCTTCTACTTGGGCCTGAATGGCTAACTCCATGAAATGTTGAGCAATTTCTTAGTACTGATGGGAGTTCATTTGGCTATAGTTACCAAGTGCTCGAACAATGTTGGGTGATGGTCGAGAGAGTGGGTAATTGGGATGCATGTTGTTGCTGGAATGGAGTCAGACAATGGAGACCTTGGCGAGTTTGCAAGGATGGTGACCCTAGGGGCCACAGGGGGTCTACCATGGATGGCTGAGATACCAAGTGTTGATGCACTCATTGAAGCAATCATGTTGTTTTGCTGTAAGGCAAGTTGCTATAGGACAAAAGAAATGAGTAAAAATAGTTCACCAATAATAGGACAACTAAACATGATGAATGTTGTGAATCTAAGTTATCCTAATGTGCACCAATACAATGTTAGTAGGAGTTAGAACCTATAGAAATAGCAACTCTCCCCAGCAGAGTTGCCAGTTCTGTTACCCTACTTTCCACCCAAATATTGGTTGGAGCTATTTAAGAGAATAACAAGCACATGGGACTTGGGAAATAAGTTGAAAGTTATAAATAAAATATTGGAGACACCACCTTATTTTACTGGAAAACAAAGAAAACAAGAAGAGGAAGAGAATGCACTCTTCAACTCAAGAATGAGATATAAAATCTCTAAGAAAATCAAAACAAGAGGTCTGCTACTCAAAAATAATGAGTAAGGATCCAGGATACTGATGGAGAAGGTGTTAGGTACCCCTAGCTAGCCTAGCATAAGTTGGCTTCCTTACTATGATTGATGCACAAGCTAACTAAAATGCAGGGTGAACTGAAAGGGAAGATCTAGTCGTCCGATTAGGAGTTTCTCGACGTGCCCTAATCCAACTAGTCCCAAAATGAAAAGGAAAGAGACAGAAATCTGGTAAATACAAGTGGAAATCTGATAAATCCATTTGGGAACCGCACAAGGACTTAAGGAGTCAGGTCTCAGGGCACTCACCAAGATGATGGTAAAACGAGGCGAAAATCTGGTAAATACAGGAAAAATTTGATAAATCCATGTGGGAGCTGCACGAGAACTCAAGGAGTTAGGTCTCAGGGCCTTCGCCGAGATGGCGGTAAAATGAGGTGGAAATCCAATAAATACAGGCAAAAATTCAAAAAAAAATGTAGGAAAAGTCTGCTAGCCCTAGCGAACTTCCGCCCACTTTTGGTCGAAGCCATGGATGACTAGGAAAAAAGGAAAACTTGTAAGTGACTACAAAAAAACATGCGAAATAACGAGATGTATGTGCAAAACAGAGAGAAGAGGGGGACTGAGGGTGATCCCGAGAGAGGAATAGGCTTCTCGTGGTCGAAGCCATGGACGACTAGGGGGATAGTTATCAATAAAAGATCTATCTCCCCCCTTCCTATCGGTGGGAGGGGGGAGAGGACGACTAACTTGTAGGAAGGTTGGGCGGGAGTCATAGCCGACGAGCTCTCGTGCATGGACAGTTAGTTGCAGACGAAGGTCAGAAGCTGGACAGAGCAGGTGGTCAACGTCAAGTGTTGGGACGTCTAGACACTCAAGTAGCAACGGGATTGAGGAGTCGAACCTCCCCCTCATGGTAAGGGGAGGGCTATTTATAGATTAAAGTAGCGACGTTTTGCGAAGTCGGACCATCGAGCGTTGGAAGGCCAAGTGTCACACATGTTATGTTGACTAAGCGACGGTTGGGCTCGTCGAGCACTTGGAATCATCTAGACGAATCGGCACTCTGGGCCGAAATTTCACCTTTCTAGCCAGAATTCTACCTCCTCTACCGCAAAAGGCCAATGCTCGTTGGTTCATTATAGTGAGTCTTCAAGCACTCCAAAAACAACCGGCACAATGGGGCAGAATTTCACCATTTTGATCGAAATTCCGTCATTCCTATAGCGAAAATCTGGATATTTGTGTCGGCTGCTAAGGGACTGATCTCACATAGTGTCTCCAAGCGCTCTTGAAATGACCGGCTCAAAGGGTCAGAATTTCACTGTTTTGATTGGAATTCCGTTGTTCCTACTATAGAAGTCGAAAGATTTGTACATGTGCGGTCAGTCGCTTGGAGACTGGTTTCACACCCGTTGGGCGCACAACAAGAGCAGCTAGTGGGGCCAAACATCCACCTTATATGCTAAAATGCCGCCCACCTGTCGCCGGATGATCGGTCCATTCTAGGACTGGTGTCTCAGCTACAATACCTCTGGAAGGTGCATCAGAGGTGACTAGAGAATTAGGCTTATGCCTCTGGAAGTTGTATTAGAAGCGGCTAGGAAATTGGGCTTACACCTCTAGAAGGTGCATTAGAGGTGGCCAATAAATTGGGCTTATGCCTCTAGAAGGTGCATCAGAGGCGGCTAGGGAATGGGCTGTCTATGATGTGGCTGCTGGCTTCGTGAGCCAGGTGGTGCTCCACTACCTCTTCCACCTTGGGAAGAACGTTTGGCGTCCACAATGAGGACACGGCTAGGGTATCGGCTATCGACATGTAACTGGGTCTAGGAAGCGGCTACTGGCTGCATGAGCCAGGTGATGCACAAGCCCTCCACCGTCAAAGCTCACATGCTACCCTATGACTGGCCATAACATTACGAGCTTTACTCTATGACCGACCGTAACATTACTGGCCTTATTCTATAGTTGGTCGTAACATTACGGCCCTTACTCTACAGTTGGTCAAAAGCAAAAAATAGAAGTACCATAAACTAAACGTTGAGAAAAATGAAACTTCTAGCTAGAATCTTTGGTTGACCAATGACCATCAGACAAGTAAAGAGGTTGGTTGGACGAGGGATGACTCAATAGAGTAGGTTCATTGAGTGAGAGGCATGAGGCAGAAGACAAAATGAGACTTTCGTCCAAGAGGTCCAGCTATCGACTGGTATAGCCAACTATCGGCTTGAACTTCTGGGGTGTCCTGGTTGGCACCTAGGAGTACAACACTTAACTCAAACCCAAAATCGTGAGGGGTCGAATGTTTGGCCCAGACTAACCATGACATCAACTACATATCCCTAAGTATGAGGGATCAACACCACCCCTGGATGCTAGCTTGTGCATAATGGCCTAGGTAAGCACCCCGTGATTAGACTCAGCCCTGAGTCCTCATGCAGCCCCTCCAATCGAAGACCTGTGGTTCTAGAAGTATCCACTGAAACCCAAAAACGTTAATTCCTAGAGGTGAGACCCTTTTTTTGCGTTTTTTCTCATTTATTTAGCATAATACTTGGGGACAATGTAAACCACACCCCTCCTTTCCATTATTCTCCCGATTGATATCACCGGTTTCTGACCTCCTCCATGGCCAGAACATCAAAGATGAGTCCCAATTTTCTATTCCTAGTAACCCTTTTATAAGCCGTTAAGAGGCCGGATCTTGTCCAAGCTAGCTGGGGGTGCCTAATCCCTTCCCTACCAGTATCTAGAGCTCCTTATCCATTCTTTTAGATAGCAGACCCCCTTGTTATATCTATCTCTTACTCTTTTAATTGGGATTTTTAGTTTTTGCTGTGAAAGGTTATCTTTTCCTCAGGTTTCCTTGTTTTTCCTTTCAAAATAAGGTGGCGTCTCCATTTTATTTATATTTTTTGACATTTACCCTGAGCCAATTTTCTGCTCTCATTTGCCCGAGGACGGCATAGGCCGTCCATTGAGGGATTTGCCTAAGAGGTGGTAACAATAGTGACAGCATATTTTCAAATACTACAATGGCAAAGAAGGTCATGCAAGTAATGGCTAGGACCAAGCAATAAATCTAATTAAGGGGATACTGACTTAACCAAGTAACCACACAAGAAACTGGATGAACAACCTAACTCCCCATATGTAGCTCAACTTCACAGATAACAAATAAAAAGCAAAAGAAGCATTTCAAATGCAAATCATGCTTAAGCAATATGATATACAAGCATGGACAAAAGAAAATCATGCCACTTAAGAGGGGAAAAAAAGCAACAATCCTCTTAAGAAGTTATGAGTGAGAGGTGTTTTTTCCTTGCAAGATCCACAATTAAACTTTTCAGTTTCAACTAGGTAATATCTTACTGATATGGAACAAAAACTCTAATGATAGCAAAAATGTGCAACCAAATATTAGTGTAATGTTCAGTGTGGTTTATCTTCTAATTCATTATGAGGGTTAGGGTGATGAGTTTGAACTTCAGGTAAAAAACACCTATTATTGTCAAAAATCATTCAATTTCTAGTGTATAGGAAAATGACATGGTGATAGTAAACGTGAGCAACCATTCATTCTTTTTCTATCCGTTGTGGTGCATCATCAACCGTTTGGATTTTCCAAGTTCATTTGTTCACAAGAAATTCTAACTAGTGGACATGAATAGTGTTAGTTTTTTTCTCCTATGCATGAGGCACCAATGAGATCAGATGGTCGCTCTATGAGAGGGATGTGGTAGCTAGAGAGAAGGAGGAGGAGGAAAAACCCTATTCTCTTCTTACTGAAAAAGGTCTTAGTAATACAAAGTTCGTTTGGGTATTTATACCCAAGGATAAAAAGAATAGCCAAGATGAGTTGGCCACAAACAACAAGGATGATCTAAAACACAAATACAAGTTTGTTTAATACTCCCCCTCAAGTTGGGGGTTGTAAATATTATTAACACCTAACTTGTGCACCATCTTGTAAAGTCTCTTGTGCTCGACAAGCTTGGTAAGAATGCCTACCAATTGTTCAGCTCCTTGCACTTATTTGGTTGCAATAATCCCTTTTTGAATTTTTTCTCTAATAAAATGACAATCAATTTCAATGTGTTTCATCCTTTCATGGAATATGAGATTCGCTACAATGTGAATGGTTGCCTTGTTATCATAAAGTAATTGAGTTGGCTTTGTAACTTGCAAATCAAAATCATTCGATAAGTATCTAAGCCAAGTAATCTCACAATAGGTAATAGCCATGGCCCTGTATTCTGCTTCAGTAGAGGATCTTGATGTGGTGTTTTGCTTTTTTGTTTTCCATTATATTAAGTTGTCACCAAGGAAAATGGCATAGCCTGTGGTAGATCTTCTTGTGGTAGGGAAACTCCCCTAGTTGGCATCAATGTAGGCTTTAACATTAAAGTCATAATAAGCTTTAAGATCAATATCATTTGTAACAAAATAAAATAATCCCTGACCAGGAGCATTTTTTAAATACTTAAGGTTTATAAGGCAACTTCATAATGTTCCTTAAAGGGTTTGTTCATAAATTGACTCAAATGTGTAACAGGAAAGGCAATATCAGGTGTAGTAATAGTTAAACAAACGTGTTGTATTTTTGTTTTAGACAGTCCTTATTGTGTGTGGCCAACTCATCCTAGCCATTCTTTTTATCCTTGGGTATAAATACCTAAACAAACTATGTATTACTAAGACCTTTTTTTAGTAAGAAGAGAATAGGGTTTTTCCTCCTCTCCAGCCATCGCATCTCACTCCTAGAACGATGACCCAATCTCACTAGTGCCTCATGCATAGGAGAAAAAAACTAACATGGTATCGAAGGTTTAGGTGTGAGAAATCATGATCCAACTTTTAGCCCTCCTTTAACACCGATAACCCATCATTTACCCTCTTTTTCGTCAAAATCTCCCATCATCACAACTCATAACCCTTTACACATTACAACCAATGGTAGAAACCACAACCATCAACTCGAGTGACACACGATAAGGAACAAGCAACACACTTGGAAATCCAATCGTGAGGACGATGCCAATTTTGTTGCGCTCGAGCGATGCACCTTGGAGACCAAATCGGGCAACGGTGAGATCAGGCGACGACAAGATCAGACGACATTTTACCTTCAAAAAAGGGGCAATGTAGTGACGCAATCCAACATTCCACCTTTGAAAAAGGGAGAACGCAAAAAAAAAAAAAGTAGTTTGATAACAAGGCAATGTCTGAGATTTGTTTTTGGTGGGAAGTTCAGTCTGTTTGAGGTTCCTTTCTTTCCATTCTTTTCAATAGAATAGAACAGGTATCAATTATGTCTTCAAATACATCAGGAAATTTAGTTGAAAGTTGCTCCAATTTTATCAGAGGAATCACTCGCATTCATCATTATATGTTATCTTCAAATAACAATCTAGGAACCCCACTCGTCACAAAATGATTGGGAATGGATAATTACAACTCTTGGTCTCAAAGCATTAAGATTGCATTAAGAGCCAAAAATAAATTTTATTTTCTTGATGGTACTTTAAAAACCCTTGATCCTTAACGTGAGGTTGAGTATGAATCTTGGACTACTTGCAACGACATGATTTTAGCTTGGTTATTTAATTCTATTTAGCCTAAGCTCAAGAAAATTGTTATGTACCATGGAAATGCTTTTGATCTTTGGAAGGACCTGCATGATCAATTTTCTTGCAAAAATGCTCCTCGCATTTACAAAATCAAGAAACAATTGGCCAAATTGATGCAAAATGATAAATCTATTTCAGCTTATTATAATATTTTTAAAGGTCTCTTGGATGAACTTACTATTTTAAAAGAAAATGTGAATTGTACTTGTGCTGGCCTTCAAACCTATCAAAAGGGAAGAGAAGAAGAAAAAGTCCTTCAGTTTCTTATGGGATTGAATGATAACTTTGACAGCATTAGGTCCCAAATTCTTTTTGTTGAACATTTACCTTCACTTGGAAAGATTTACAACCTTATTCTCCAAGAAGAAGAGCAAAAGGGATTAAAAAATTAGGACAAGGAGGTGAGCTACCTGGCTTTGGCTGTTGATAAGAATAAAGGGAAAACTCAACAATATGAAAGAGGCAATGGTAGTAAAATTGTGTGCGCTAACTATAAGAAGCCTAGGCATACTCCTGATAAGTGTTATTGGCTCATTAGGGTTCCACCAGGACATAAGCTACACAAGAAATACATTCCCAACTCAGGAAAAGGAGGAAAATCCATTAATAATGTTTCTTCTCAAGAAGTTGATGACAGTTCCAATGAGAAGATCAATCATGATAGAATTTTAGAGCAATATAAACAAATCATTGCCTTATTGAAAGATAGCAAAAAAACTCAAATTTCTTCAATGAATCAGTGTGGTGAGTTGATTGCTACATTAAATTTAAATAAGAACGATATTTGGGTTTTAGATATAGGTGCTACTAATCATATTTGTTCTAATATTGATGTTTTTGACACTATAAATGATGAAATTGAAAATTTTGTTAATTTACCCAATAGTCAAAAGGTCACTATTTCTGGTATAGGTAATATAAAGTTGAATGAAAAAATGTGATTAGAGAAAGTGTTCTTTATACCTAGCTTAACATCAATCTTGTTTTAGTTAGTAAAATTACTAAAGCTTTAAATTGTTTTGCTGGCTTCTATTCTGATTATTGTTTTCTTCAAGATATTCACACCAAGAAGACGATTGGATTTGCCAAGGAAATAGGCGAACTCTACATTTTTAGTCACAATGGAGAAACACCCACTAGAGTAGATGATTCCACATGCAATGTCACATCTGCATGGACATGGCATATGAGATTGGGGCATGCCTCAATTGAAAAGATCAAAAAAATTCCTCGCATTTCTTTTGATAACTTAGATTACTCTAATTTTACTTGCGAATCTTGTCATTTGGGAAAAAAATCTAGATTACCTTTTCCTGATCGTAGTACTCAAGTTAGTAAACCTTTTGAAATTATTCATGCTAATGTTTGGGGAAAATTTCATATAGCTTCTACTTTTGGCGCTCCTTATTTCCTTACTATAGTTGATGATTATAGTAGATTCACTTGGGTTTATTTTATGAAGCACAAATCTGATGTGTTGTCTTGTTTGAAACAGTTTTTTTCTTATGTGAAAACTCAATTTGATACTGTTATTAAAGAATTTAGGTCTAATAATGGAGGAGAATTTATATCTATGGATGTTAAGAATCTCCTTGATACCCAAGGCACCCTTCATAGTCGTAGCTGTCCTCACACTCCTTAACAGAATGGTATTATCGAAAGGAAACATAGACACATTTTGAATGTTGCTAGGAGTATTAAATTTTAGGCTGGTGTTCCTATTAAATTTTGGGGTGAGTGCATCATGACTATGGTTTTTCTCATTAATCGCATGCCAAGCAGCTCCCTCAAAAATAAAATCCATTTCTCCATCCTATTCAACAAAGAAATAAATTATGATTTTTTTAGGATTTTTGGATGCCTATGTTTTGCCACTAATAATTAACATAAAACTAAATTTGACCCTAGAGTTCATAAATGTGTTTTCCTTAGATACCCTATAGGGCAAAAGGGATTTAAATTTTATGATTTGGAGAACAAAATTTTTTTTGTCAGTAGGGATGTAGTTTTCTTTGAACATGAATTTCCTTTCAAGGACCAACAAAATATTGCTAGTAATAGTGATAATAACCCTTAGGAAGAATAACCCACTCTCATGGGATGGAATGGACACCATCAATAGTAGTTGCATAGCACGTGTTTTTTTACTTTTTAGTGAGAGGTGGGGTCGTCGACCTAGTGTATTAATATCATGTTGAAAATGGTCATATATATCAATAAAACTTAGTTGAATAATTGAAGAGATTTTCACTATATTATAATTCTAGTTTTTATTAATAAGATATCTGATATAAGACTATGTTCTAATAAATAGTACAAAAGGTATAACAACATGGAAAATATGTTAATAAAAGGTCAAATACTCACTTCATTTTTCAAACCGAAGGAAGGATCAATGAAAGGAACGCACGGGTCTTGTGAAAAAAGAATTTGAAATATTATTGGTTAAGATTTTGTTGAAGCAAAACAAAAAGGAAATTCCATTGGTTTTGCTTCTACCAAAAATGTAACTATTGCAAGGGAGTTTGCTCAGGGGGTCCAAAAGTATTCCTTTGCTAATTTTCAAATACTCACTAGATGTTCGGAGGTTGAAGAAGTAACTGATACACCAATGGTAGTGAGGGAAGTTGCTAGGGAAAATGAGGAAGCTGCAAAGGTGCAAAAGATCTAGCAGAAGCTACAGAGATGCGAAAGAGGGCTGAAGCTATGAAGGTGCGGAAGGCGACGGAAGTGTGAAATTGTGCTAAAATGTGGTTTCGTGTGAGGTAGGTGTGTAATAAATTTAATTATGTAAGTTAAATTTTTTTAAAATAATTTAAAAAATAATAATTGTAAACTAATATTTTACTATAGGAATTTAATTTTATGTTCGATAAATTATTATAGAAATTTAATATTACATAGTAAAAAGAGCAGAAATTTTTTTTACTGAATGAAACCTTAAACAAACTAAAATCATTTGTAGTCACAAATGATTTACGTGTTTTCTAAACCAACTTAATTTCTGCAATGCATGAAAAATGTATAATATACCATTTGACAATAGTTGAAACACTATTAACATTTGGTACAACAAAAATATTGTTGAGTTTTGCATTACCATTTTTAGTTGGTACGGTAGTAGTGTTAGTGTGAGTGATCGAGAGTATTTCCATTTCTAACCATCATTATCTCTGTATGACAAGTAGCAATGGCAATATTTGTAGTGTCTTTTGTAACATGGTATGTTTATTCGAAATCAAGGTATCACATAATTGTTTACTAGTCTCCTATCTATGTTGGAAAAGTTTACTTTTAGATTTTTTCTTTTTTTATTTATTTGACGTTTCAGTATCTTCAAAAATCATAGTCGAATTCCCTGTTCAATGTCAAAGACATAATAAGCAATACAAGAAAAATGAAGAAATTTAAAGCGTGAACAAATCCATGATTCAAAATGGATAGATTAAATGAAAAAAAAGGAATTTACATATTATTAATAATTTTTCCTCTATCATGCATGTGAAGACTTTTGACCTCTATTTTCATTAGGAATATTTTTTTCTCCCGACAAAATTATTATAGAAGTAACATTTTCAACTGATTCTTTTCTCCTTTTCTTATTCTTCTCCCATGCCTTTTCAAAACTCATCAGGTTCAATTGTACACGTACTTCGCAGGAAAGAGACCTCCTCGTTCCCCTTTTCGTCGACTCCGCAGACGAGTCCGAGTCCCAGCGCGCCCGCCGCCCGCCCTAGTCGTGCTCCGGCGTCCGACCCACTGGAAATGAAGGCGGCCTCCAACAAGAAATCCCGCTCACATTCTTCGCCGTCCGAGAAGCCTCGTAAGGCGCTTCACCCCTCCAGGCCTAGCCGTGCTTCCCCTCCACCGACGGATGTACCAGCGACGACTCCCTCCAAAAGGAAGCACCACGATCGGCCTCTGCCTTCTCCCACTTCCAAGAAGAAATCCCTCTCTGAAGCTCCGCCGTCCAAGAAGCATCGTCGTTCGCCTCTCCCCTCCAGCCCTAGCGGTGCTCCTCCGACACCACCGTCGGACGTACCAGCAACGTCTCCCTCCAAAAGGAAGCCCCAGGCTGGGACTCATCCTTCCCCCTCCTCCAACAATCCCGGCCGGGCGTCTCTCCCTCCTCCTTCACTTTCACCAACCAGAAAGCCCACCCACACCTCCGCCAAAGTGGAGACAGTTGCCCCCCACATGCTCCTCCTCCTTCC
>JAMKPZ010006553.1:0-16920 GCA_024699675.1 Amphibolis antarctica
GTTTTTTTTTACATTGGCAACATGAAAGTAAAGCTGCCACATTAATTTTTATCTTCATCCTAACTTTATCAACACTTCAAAGAATATTATTCTAATATCTCTGCTTGCACTACCTAGGTTGGTGCTGTTGTAGTTGGCTTTGATCGTTATATAAATTACTACAAAATCCAGTAAGTCTTGCTAGCCTTTTCAATCTTCCACTGCAGCACTTCCATATGAATTATACCAAATGCATTTCCGATTTTGTACAATTGATGATATTTTCTGTTAACCTCACAATTTTTATGTGATGTTTATGACTTTGATAGCATTATACATGAATAACATATATGATTGTAACATATATGAAAAAGCAAAGATCCTGATTAATTTTTTAGATGCCTTCGTAATATATTAATACTAGTGATTGTTCCATGCATTGTATGAGTTGGTTTTTTATGATAATTTAAAGTATTTCATGAAAATACTAAAAAAAATCAAAGATACTTTCTTAATCTTATTAACATAGGCTAGCAATGCTATTATAATATGCACTTGCTTTTGTGCACTTTTCTATGATGTGTTAGATGCAAAAGTTAAATGAAATATAAAAAGGAACTACTCATTAGCATGGTACCTTTTCTATTAAAATAATAAAAATGTAACCAAGAACTTTACTTGCAACCAACTACAACCTAAGTTCAATGGAAATTCCTTTTGACAACATAAATCATTTGAATCAAAGAACCTAAATTCCTAAATGTTTGGTATTTTTGAATGAAATAGATTTGTCACTATAAGATATATGGTTTCTTTGTGATTTAATAATATGATGTTGATCTTCCCCCTGTTAAGTTTGATTGGTTGAACCAGTAAGTTACTAGTTATATCGAATAGTTTAGTTGCTTAATGGATGTTCAACCTATAAAGCAAGGGAAAAATTATCTCTGATGTGTGGTCAGCCAAATCCCCTCTAATGCATAAGTTGGATGAACATAATGCAACAAATAAATCAAGTTTTAAGTAGAGGTTGCATACCCTATATGGGATATTTATTGTGATATTTTTGCTTTGTTGGTGGTATGTGAGGATTGCCTATTTCGTGATGATCATGTTGTACCTATGAGTTCAACACATTGTCTCCACCTGACACACATGGTGATCATACCATATGGTAGATTCGGTCATCCTAGTTGGGGTGACCTAGTCAACAAGATTGGCATGGCCATCCTAGTTGCCCTTCTCCCGTGACTAGAGGTTGAGAATCCTCTCATACGTCATATTATCCAAAAGCTTTGACCAAGATGTGTCATTTGAACCAAGTTAGTCAAGTAGAATAGGGGTTATGAATCTTGTTCGGAAAAATTAATCCCAAATAATAATTGCAAGTGCATGATGTCTAGTGTAGACAACGAAAAATAAGGGTCGATCCATAGAGAAGCGAGTTTTAAACTTAGATTGTAGATTGTTACTAGATGATGTTTTAATATAACTATTGATTCTGAGATTTAACCTCAACTTAGGAAATTTGTATCTCAATATTTAAACTACTAAAATTCAAGAAATAAAAATCCGTTAAGTTTAACAAAGGTGTTGACTAATAGGAAATGTTAACAAATGCAAAATCAATGTAAAGCAACACCCACAAATATTCCAGGACGAAAATAGCTCAAAAAATCCGAAAAACAGTTTCTGCATGTGCCTCTGACTTTGAAAAATCATAACTTAATTTGTTCTCAATGAAATGCTGTGAAATAAAATATAATAAAAAGCTAATCCCATGAACTTTTACAGAAAAATATCAAACTAAAATTACTACTGCTCAAATGATAGCAGATTTGTAAGGCATTCACTGATCTGTTAAACAAGTTCACATTTATCCCTTATTTCAAAACTGCCATCAAACATCACTTTACACTTCCTGAAAATCCCCAAATTTTATAGTTGGTGACATGAAACATAGATGGTGATGTTAAGACATGAAATAGAAATTTTCTCAGTTTTTTTATATATAAAACAACACTTAAAGGGGTGTTTATGTCATCTAGAAATCAATGAAAAGGAAAATTTGGAAAAAAAATTATTATTGAAATATTAAAAATTTAAAATATTTTTACTTTTTTTAAAATTAAATATAAATTTTTCTAAATTTTCATAAAGTACACAAATGGTCTCATAAAATTTTTCATTTCTAAATTTTTTATATTTTAATAATAAATTTTTTTCTAAATTTTCCTTTTCATTAATTTCCAAAAGACACAAACCCTCCTAAACTACTAAAGAAAATCATGTTGCCAAATCTGCAACGAGAATCTGAAATAGGACTTAAAACAAAGATATATATAACTACTATTTTACAATATTAAATGAGAGAAAATGGATATGGAGAGTGGATCTCACGAGCTTCACAGATCTTCTCTCTTTTTGGCGTTGCAATCACACCGACTTCACTTCTCCAAGGACGTCACCACCAAGCACTCCAACCACGAATGGGGTTGTGAGTCTTGACCTTGTGCTCTTTAGGAATTGCTGCTGCTTTTGGCGTCAACCCAACACGAGGAGCTTCTCCTTGAGCTTGTAAGGAGGAGGTGAAGATGGAAGGAAAGGGGGCAGAAGGTGGAAGGGTGTGGCTGCATGAGGAGTGAAAATGGGGGCTCGTCCCTCTTTCTTCCATGGTGTCACTTCATTTGCATCCTTTAAACAATGGCATCAGTTAGTGAAGATCTCAAGGCACATCCAATGGCTACTATTTTTCTCTCTTCATTTTTCATTAAAAATCTATTACACACTTAGCAAAAGATGTTAATAGTATGTGTAATAATCAATGAAACTTATGTAACTTTCATTAACATAAAATATGCAATAACCCATATGTAATAATTCAAATGCAATAAATCATTTAATTGATTGCATTTTTCAACAACATAACTATAAAAATGCATAAATGCAATTAACTATAAAACTAACTCAAAATAAGAAATTAAATACAAAATCATCTCAATAACTAAAATATATGATCATAACACCTAAATAAATTCATAAAAATATACATTTTCTATCCGTAAACAAATCTTCTAGGTTAACCTACTTTTGAACTGATTCTGAATCATTTGTTTTCCTCCTAGAAAATGTCCCTTGAAATGAATCTTTTGAGTTGCCTAGTCAAATCCAAGTTCCTGGGGTGATTTTTGATGAACCCTTTCCTTTCAGTCAATCCACATCCATTGCTTGTGCAGTGCTTAGTACTGTTGCATCTTTTTCTTTGCCTACAATGATGGGTCTTCCCATGGAGATATGGAAGATTAACACTGGCATTTAACTTCTGTGGAATAAATTGCATTAAATATGAAGATTCATGACTGATTGAATGAACAAGAGGAAGATAATGGATAAGAAAGTTGATTTTTACTGTTTTGTGTTATGTTCTTTTTACAATTGAATTTATATACTTGGATAATGTTTGATGTAAAGCATCTTGATGATTGTATTTAAACTTATATACTTATTCCATTCTAAGTTTTGTAAACTTATGTCCTATTTTCTTAGTTTTGTAATTTTAAGGGGAAGATTCTTTTTGAAGTGATTTTTGTGTTGTGAGTTGTGATGTTATTTGATGCATTATGAAATTCAAGTTTTGATTTTGCAAAGGGGGGATTTAATGAATTATAAATTTAAGTGAGTGGTGTTTTAGTGTTTATTGTTTCCATGAATTTATGGAGTAACATTTTATCATTCCTGTCATCAAAAACTAATCAGGATATTGTAAAGAATTTCATTTATTCATTTATTTATGATTTATTTGATGTTATATGATACAACTAATGATTCATACTTTTAAATGACTTAAAATTGAAATTTAAAAATTTGAAATTTATGTGGTATATAGTCATTATTTTTGTTATAAGATGTTCGAATGCTATTACAAAAAGTCTGTTTTTTGCTACTGAGAGATTCTACAAGCACCACAAAAGGTGAATTTAGCTGTTAAGGGGTTTGAACAATCATTTGCAATGTAGATTTAAGTCCAGATGTTCAATGACAAGGTGACTCTTGATACAAGCTGGATGATTTCCCAATCATGTATTGGAATGAAGAATAAGAATAGGAAGTCATCTAAATGTCTGTTTTGAATGCCTATTGTGCTGTGGATTGTCGTAGGATCTATGCCAGATATTTGCCTAGACTTTTGATTTTGTTCATTAGTTTTTTAATGACTAGATTTTTTTCTCTTTATTATGGCTTAATTGTTTATCTAATTATGTGAGACCTAGGTGGATCTCTTATATTATTACTCTATAGATTTTCTACACCTATATTCGCTTCTAACATGGTCACTTGAACTCACACTCTGGCTCTCTTTCTTTTGTAATGTGAAATAAGTGCTATGTAGTATGTACAAAGGTTGTCTCTGCCTATGAAAGTGAAACAAAATAGTGGACAATGTACAATGTGGCATGCTAAGTGAATGTTTGTATACAGGTGTGATAATTTAATATTAATTAATTGTATTGCATCTTGCATGATTCTTCCAGTATTTTCCTCTTTCACGTTGCTTTATGATCTCATCAATTGTGAATTTTGCGTAGTCATTATACATGTACTCTTTACATCAAAATATCAGAAAATGAATGTTTTTTTTACAAATTCCTTTAAATGTCTGTCTCACAACCCACTGTTGCCATCTACATGTATTCTACATGAATGATTGTTGATTTGTACACATTCTAAACATTTGAGCTACGTAACAAATTTCAAAGTGTTGGGCATGGAGACAGTTGTCTGCAAAAGGATGGACATGACTTTTCAGAGTTGACATGAGTCATGACACAATCTTTTTTAAATATTAGTTATTTCTGTTGGAAGGTATGGAACACTATGTATCCGTGAAAATCCTGGTTGTCTTTTCATTGCCACAAATCGTGATGCTGTAACTCATCTCACAGATGCACAAGAATGGGCAGGTTAGTTCCAATATAATGCCTTCCATTTCATTTGTAATTTTTAGAAGTTTATTTCCCTTCTCAATAATACCTGGAGTTCAAAGAGAATGGGAAGTAACAATACTATTTCTGTCATGGCTAACAATTTTTTATGATATTTATCACTACAGTACAATTACAATATTTCCATATTGCTCTGTCATTTCTTAAACTACGACAAAAATAGGACATATATTGGATGTCATCCTGTAAAAACATAATTCACTACAAAAAAACATATTTCTACTGAAACAGGCTAAAAGCTTTGACTTTTGGTTTGAAACTTTAGGAAAAACTATAGTAGCCATTTATTCACAATTCCACATTAACGCTAATAAATTGTCAAAGACTTAAAAGTGCCACATGAAATTGAAACTAATGTATGGGAAAAATAGGCAATCAATATAAAAATTAGTAAATATCATAATACTGACAATATGGAAGTTTAATACCATTATATTTATGTACATGGAAGAATATAAGCTATAATGACTAATTATCTTTAATAATACGGAAAATTTTAAAAAATTCATGAAGAATATAAAAAAACATTTGTTACCTGTTCCTGATTTTCCTATTTATAAAATGTTGTTCTTTAAAAATCAGTAATTGGTTATTATTGGTGAGGGGAGGAGTAAGAGTCTCTTTCTTAGTGTATTCTTAAGTGGTGTTAGTAGCTGGAATGTGGGGGGCAGTTGTTAGAAATGGGGTTAGATGGATTTTTAGTTCATTTTAATGCAGGAGAGTGAAAAAAGACGAAAGATGAGAGGAAGGGAACAAAGATTGACCCTTATTTCTAATACTCTTCATTTATGACGTATCTCAAATCTACAAGTGTCTTTTACCTTAATTGGGTGAATGTATGTAAATTTTCTTTGATATAATGTGAAAATTCAATTCAAAATCAATTGACAATGTGTAGAGAAATTTATCATTATATAAGTTAAGATTCAATCTCCATGTATTTTTGATGTTAAAATATTTCAGCAATCAACATAGCCTATATAAGCTTAAAAAAAATCCATACATGTCAACCTACATAAAGCTATGACATCTGGACATTTCCATTGAAATACTTTCATTCCTTAATACACCTACATTTCCTGTCCTTGAATTTAAGAAGAAATTTTTCCGTCATATGTCAAAGTTGGACACCATGGGTGTGACATACTTTTGTTACGATACAGTGAAATACAACTGAAACCATAAGATAATAAAACTATTATTCATCTTCAGTGGGAAAATAAACATAATAACAATTTTAAAGACCCACTGCACTCAACCTCTGTGGATAGCTTCTCTTTTCCAGCAGTGCTGAACTACTTTTGTTATATAGTTGCATAATAGCCTACATTTTTCTTCAACCACTTGTTCATTTCACCAATTATATGGATATTTTATTGCATAACCTTTAGTGTCTTTATAAACCTCAGGTGGTGGTTCCATGGTTGGCGCACTTCTAGGATCAACTCAAAGGGAGCCTCTTGTTGTGGGGAAGCCCTCAACTTTCATGATGGACTATTTATCTACTAAGTAACATCCATTAACTTTCATCTTTCGTTGCTTGGTTTTTTTCCTTTGCAACTTTCAGAGTAGGTGTTTGTTTGAGTTACATAAGCACAAAAAACCTCAATTTCCTTTTTTTCATTCTTGGAAGGTAGTAACTCTAACTAGAAAAAAAAAATTCTTAGGCGTGTGAGTGCATGAGTGGGACAGTTGTGGAGAAGCAATATTTTGCTTTAACAATAAATTAGGAACTAACTGATTTTTATTTTCTTCAACTTTCTTGTTTAAAAATACTACAGATGGTTTAAATATAATACCGATTCTATACTATTATTGTCAGCTTCGGGATCCTTAAATCACAGATATGCATGGTGGGAGACAGATTGGATACTGACATACTTTTTGGCCAAAATGGTGGCTGCAAAACTCTTCTTGTCCTCTCAGGTTTCTAAGCTCTACCATGTCTGACTTCTGGGTCTTTCCTTATCCATCTAATTCAGCATGTAGTGATTTACTGTTGCTTTTATTCCATTTTACTTTTTCAGGTGTTACTAATATTGAAACACTTCAAAGCCCCAACAACTCTATACAACCGGATTACTACACAGGCCAACTATCAGATCTCCTTTCTCTAAAGCCTGCAGTGGTATGAGCATTCAATGAACTTTACTGTGTATTAGTGGTGGTGGTTTTTTTTCTTTTACTTTTATCCCATTATATATTCATGGGTCATTTGATATTCCATTTCCCATCAAGGATACATTTCTAGAACGTGTAATTACCTGCCTCAAACTTTGTCCATATCATTCTTTGAAATGGATATATGAATGGAAAACGTTCCATGGAACGAAATATCCTTGCCGTGAACGTCATATCTGAATCATGGCACACATTTATGATACCGATATGTCATACCCCAGCAACAATGTAGAAGTGTGTATATGGTTGGTTTGTTTTTGTTGATTGCATGAATTGAAGTGCATAATAAGTCCTTGCCCGGAAGCTGTGTAATATAGACAATGCATTATTGATGACTGGGGCTCATGGCTTTGTTGTTGTTAGGATAATCCACCCTTTAAAAGGCATTAGCTGGAAGCCTGTTTTGCTATTTCACCTGTCCACGCTTACATCTGTGTGGATCTCTGTCATCTCCTCCCTTCCCATTTATATTGGTGATCATTCTGTAATACATGATTGGCATCCTACCTTCCTTTGCCTATCCTGATGTGTCTTGGCAACCAGTTTGTAGACCCTACTTGCTCACATGGTGCTCATCTTTGTTCCAATCAAAAACTTACGGTAAATATTAACTTTAGGAACATGCCAAAATCGTTTATAAAATATTAATATGGCAATCACTATATAACTAGTATTAAATAAAAAAACTCAATTTCAATTTCTCGTTAATAATCAATTAGTTATGAATACAAATATCGTCAGTTGCAATTTTAAAAAAATTGTAAATGGGTCGCACATTTCATGAAAATATTAAGTTTTAAAAATGAAGGAAAAAATCTTTATGTCAGTGATTACAACAAAAATTATTACAGATATCAACATTAAATAACTGAGGCTTAATCTTTTTTTATATATAAGCTTCACGTAAATCTCGCATGGATTCTATGATGTATTTTTAAGTTTAAATTTACCATCTAAAATAATTTTAGCGTAAGTGTTGACCATAAAATTAATGTCGAAGATTAAATAAGTTCCTTGTGAGTTGGTTTTTTTCAATGAGATAAGTTTATGTTATCTGATGCGATAGTTTAATATACGAAGGGAGATTTATGTTTTTAAAAGTATGAAAAATATTATAAAATAGTAAAAAATAATAAATTAAATTTTTTACTATTTTTAAAGACATAAACCTCTTAAGATTTAATTATAGATTATTGGAAAATTTAAATAGTAGATAACAGAGAGGCATATAAGATTATTTTTTATAGAAAACATAATATTTTATAAAAATATATAAAATATTATGAATTGTTTTTGAAGATTAAATATTAAGAATATTTTTAAAATCCCTGAAACAAGCAAGCGTCGGGCGTCTGGAGTTCGATCTCGACGAAGTTGGCTGAGAGCAGGGCGAGATGGTCGGCGGCAGCGCGAACTTGGTGTTCTACGCCGAGAACTACCACCCAATCCAGTCCGGGAGCATCGACGGCACCGACATCCTCCCTCACGACAACGCCGTCTACCGAGCACACCTCTGCTCCTTAGCTGGCCTGTGTATGATGCTGCTTCTTTTCCTGTACTCCATTCGCTAAACCTATCTCAGGAAGTTTGACACCTATATTGCATTCTGCAGACGATCCATGTGGCGATCCCAAGGTTATCGGAGATCCCTACTGCACATTGTTCGTGGGCCGCCTTTCGCACCACACCGACGAGGAATCTCTCAGAAATGTGCCTTCTTTTTCCAGCTTATTGAAAGCCAGTTTCTTTAGAGGTTTTTTTTGTGCTTTTGTTTCATTTTCTTTTCTTCTTCTTCTTCAGGCGATGAGCAAGTATGGAAGTGTGAAGCAATTGCGGCTTGTTAGGCATATTGGTGAGGGAGCGATTTCCCTTGTTACATTGGAGTAGTGTTTTGTTCTTTCTCAAAGGAGGCTGTTTTTATGCTTGCTTTTTTTTTACCGTTTAAGGGGGAGTCTATAGTACCGAAAATTTTGATGTATATTAAAACTTCTAAATTTTTACGGTCAATTTAAAAAGATGGCTTGTGAGATTTTTAAAGTAGAATTATACATTTGTAGCAACTAGTTGGTATTTCTTTTTGAAGCAAGACCATATTTATCAAAGAAACACCCTAAAAACAGCCTGGAGATAAGGCAGCATGCAAATGATCTCCTTACGCATGGTGTTGTAGTGATCTCTTGTACTTGGACAAGGAATATGTCAAAAAAGAACCTGAAGTTAGCTTCTTCAATTGTGTGATCCTGAATCATCACCCAACTTCCAGGAAGTACCATTATGATTTGGAATTCAGATATGGCATGATCCGGATTTGGGGATTCTATAATTTTCTAAAATTTAGGATAGGACTCATCTTAGGTATGATATTGAATAAATAATATATTTAAACATTTAAATTCATACATTCAAATGTCACAAAACAAGCATATCATTCATACATGACATATACCATAAACAATAAAACATGCATACAAATTATCAAAAGATTTATGTTATTTTAATAACACATAACTATCAAATATATATCCTGTCAAATTCATGCTTCGTTCTTAATGCGTTTGTGTTGTATTCGAATTTCAATTATTTTCTTGCTAAAAATAGTCTACACATGCTATGTAGCGTGTCAGAATCTTAGAGAATCCTAGCTTCTCATATTTGACACATGCTGGGTATGACTGTGGTGTATGTTTGGAAGAATCTGTTCTTCTAAACCCAACTATGATTCACACAACACAGTTGTTTTGTTTATTGACATTTTTACAACATCTCATTTTGGTATCTCTCTTCCCCCTTCATAGTGAATTTGACCTGCAATTTTCAGTGACTGGTGCCTCACGTGGCTATGCATTTGTTGAGTATGAAACTGAAAGGGAGATGAAGCGTGCCTATGAGGTGGTGTAATTATATTTGTCTTTTGAGTTTCTGTTATCATCTTTGTCTTACTTTACATGTTTTCAATTGGTTTTTACTTGGTGCCTTTGTGGTGTCATTTAGTCTCAGATTTGGCCATAATCACACCTGTCAATAGCTTTGTGTTGCATACTTTGTTTTCCATTTGTATGTGTCTACATATATCTGTAGATAAAGCTGAACAAGTACTGATGATTATGAATTTAGAAATTTTAGGCCTAGCCTTATAGAGTTGGACTGCATGTCACTCTTTTAAAAGTAAATTTATGAGACAAGAAGCTTGTTAAATTTTACCACAATATAGTGTAGGTAGACACACATAGGCCTCAAGAAACTGTCAATCATTTGTAAATATGGTGCATGCCGGCATCTTTCTCATTTCTTTGGACAGCAACCGCCCACCAAGAATCATACCCTTTCACTACATTTTCAATTGACTAAATGATCACTGATTACTTTGATAAACCAAACATGAACATGCCTTCCTTGGTTGTATGTGATTGGAATCTCCTCATATTTTCTCTTCCCTCTTATCCACATAGTTTAGGTGGACCCACTTCAACTTTTCTCATCTTAATCTCATCCCAAGTGGGCCAAATGGGCCCCTCCATCCCATCTCTTCTATTTTACCATTAGAATCACAGCATTTGCACTCACATCACTTACTCCTAGAATCCATACACCAAACTAGGACGAGGTTGAGCCCATCACGTGCACAAGGTGCCCAATACCTTTCTTGTGTGTATTTAGAGTGCTTACCCACTCTTCTGATTTGTTTGGATCACAACCTATCTATTTAGTGGTTTAGGAGTCACTTTATCACTTCTATTTGCATGTGAATTAAGTTTTTCCTAATTGACTCTTAAAATCAAATTAGACGGCAATTCTATTTTTCCTCTTTTCTTATTCAAGTCATGAGGAGGGTCAAAGTTACCACACTACACCTTGGAAGGTTGAGCTATTGATAAATCCAAGCTATAACCTATCAATAGTTCATCCTGTGAACTCCAAATGACATACCCAAGCTACTTTCCTCAAATTCACCCTTGAAAACATAAGTCAACACCAAGTAGCACAAGCCCAATAGGCTAACATCATGCTAGGAAAATTTCCCACCACATGTAGCAAAAGATGTTGCTTGGCCATTCTATTGGCCCTTGAGTTGTTGGTACATGGAAAAGTGGTTAACCCTACAGGCTACTAACAAAAAAGAAAGATACCACAAAAGAAAGCCTGCTATCCCATTGTAAATGGCACAATCCCAATAAATGTAGAAACCCTAGACATTGTCTCTTCTTCAAGATTTTGTTCCTTGTAAATTGGTAGGTAGTCACCAATGTAAAACATTTCACACACCACAAACTTGATCCAATTGCTGCTCCACCGTGTACAGGAGGAGCCAGTACAGGAATGTAAAGGACATGATTAGACAACTGTTGATCCTCTATCAGTTATTCATCCATTTAGTGCCCGTCATCCATCTGTTTCTGTTGGTCTTTCGTCTTGTGTCTGTTGTTACAATGCGTGTGATGTATTAAACCTTGACTTCTGTCAATTGTGGGAATCATTCAGTCGGGATGAATAGTACATACTCCATGCAGTCATGTATCTGTTCTGCCAATATCCAATTTCCTCACTACTTAAACCCTTGGTTTCACTCTCAACCCTAAGAGCCCCCGTGAACACTTGCCAACAAGCTTATGACGGAAAAAAACAAAAACAAAAAAACAAAAAAAAACAAAGCTTATGACGCCAACATGGGGCTCGACAGCAACCCTATGGCTGCCATGCTAAGTCACAACATGATTGCTCTCTTGTAGATCTACCTCTTTACTGCAGTCAGTGCTTGTCACATTCAGCAAGAGCAGGACCATGGCAGAGCATCACTGTCATCACCTGAATCAATGCAAAACTAAAATGCATATAAAACACTATATCTTGAAATGAAATTACTAAATAAAAGTTCCAAAAATGAAATGTCCTAACCTAAACTAAAACGCTAAATTGGACATGTTTGATAAACAAGAGAACTTTATAATTTTTGATGTTATGTGGTTGCTTTATATTAGCTTAGTTATCAATTATATTTTGTATTAACTATAATATAAAATATATGAAATAGGCTGTTTGGATTCAATTTGTTTTACAGATTTGGATATTATAAGAAGTCAACTAAAGCTTTGGATGTTTAAATATTCATCCAAATAATGATGGATTCTAAATACCTAGATATTGTATGAATATGAACTTGATACAGGCCAATCCGTTTACAACTATATTCATTGAAAAGCATCTAATATTTCCATATAAACATCATTTTCTCTCCATAGCTTAAATTGAAACAATAAATATTGAAAATCATATGCGATGTACCTCATTCAATGCACTTTTTTGACCAAAGACAGAAGTCATACTTTTGTAAATAAGAGAAATAGCATTTAACCGCATGTTTTTAACATGCCTAATTGTTTCTCTTTTGTGTAGGGTGCACACCAGTCCTTCATAGATGATAGTAAAATAATTGTTGAATATAATAAGCAGCAACTGATGCCTGGGTGGATCCCTAGAAGGTTAGGTCAGTTTAAAAATCGTGCTCTTTTTTCCCTAAACATTTCCCTTCACTTCTTCTTTTTACGAATCTTTCAGTTTTCTCGATACATCCATTTTTCTAATTTGCAGGAGGAGGGCTTGGTGGCAGGAAGGAGTCTGGTCAACTTCGTTTTGGAGGCAGAGATAGACCATTTCGTGCTCCTTTGTCTGATGGGTAAAACTATGCCCATTAGGATTAGATACATACTCCAACAAGCTTTTATGAAACAGCCTAAAAAAATTCACTCATTATACTCAATGAAACCATCCTTGTTCTACAATATGATGGGATTCCTCCATATGCAGCCGTCCAATCCCATTTGATGAATTGAAAAGGCTTGGCATTCCACCACCTCCAAGACATTATATGAAACGCAATCAGGTATGTAATTCCAACTTCAATGTTTGAAATTCAGGAATCTATTCTTTCATGCATGGGATTTCCATTTTGTTTGATGGGGTGAAAAATCATGGTCATTAAATGTGACTTATGTGATCTTTTCGATTAACACTGAGCTCTTCCATATCAACATGAATATGCATGCAATTCTTCACGAATATTGTCCTTATGGTTAAACCATGTAAGTTCAGATTCCTTCACCACCACCACGACAAAGGTCCCATGATCAACAAGATCGGCCTCTAAAGAGATCAAGGACTGCTGAGCACATGGAGGTGTCCCAAAGAAAAAAGCAATTCAGCTATGAGGAAGAACTTTCATCAAGGAAAAGGAAGGGCTCGGCTGACAAGGATGCTAGCCATCATAGGCATCATTCAGAGCATTCATGGGATGATAGCTCTGAGAGGCACCTTAGGTATGATGTTGAGCATTCAGGAGATGATGATTCCAAGAGAAAACGTAGGCACCATTTAGAACAGTCAGGGGATGATGACTCCAAGAGACACCATAGGCATCATTCTGAGCATTCAGGGGACGATAGGTCTGGGCGGCACCCTAGATATGATGCTGAGCTTTCAGGGGATGATGGTTCCAAGAGACAACGTGCGCACCATTCAGATCAGTCAGGGGATGATGGCTCCAGGAGACATCATTGGCGTCATTCTGAGCATTCAGGGGATGATGGTTCCAAGAGACAACATAGGCACCATTCAGATCAGTCAGGGGATGATGGCTCCAGGAGATATCATAGGCATCATTCTGAGCATTCAGGGGACGATGGTTCTAGGACCAGAAGGCACCACCATAGGCATCATACTAACCATTCAGACGACGATAACTTTATCAGGAGGCATTGACAGCCATCAACGTGAGCTTTCAGATATATTTCTGTAATCATCCCAAGAATCAGATATCTTTCCCTGAACAAATAGCCTTCTGCCACAAGTACTTATCAAGTGAGCGAAATCTGATGGATCTTTGGAAGGGGGAACAATTGGATGGGTTATAGGCTTACATGTGCCCTTCAGTGTGGTGCAGATGTAATAAAGTTGTGAGGTATACACGTTTATGCAATATTGTCTCCTTCCAACTTAAAAGTTAATAGTTATGCAAGATCATGGAATGATCAATTTTACGATTATCTGATTTTGATCAGAATTGTATACAAACATGCTTTTGATATTACAAATTTTCGCAAGTTGGCTGTGAACATTGGTTTCACATTTTTGCATAATTATAGAAATAGGAAAAAGCAAGATAGAATACCCAACGATGTGCAACAAGGAAGAAGGTGGTGGAAAACGAAGTACAGTAGACAACCTTGTGTAGTATGAAGCATTAAAGATAAGTTCTTAGGTTTTGTTTGGGAATGCTTCATTCATCGTAGAGTTAATTTTGCACAGATTTTCATACGTTATTATTTCATAAATTTTTATGTATAAATTCTCATTATATAGTTTACTGTGAAATATAATTTTATTTGTTACACTCTTCTCAACTTTAATTTCCTACAATTTTCAGAACTAAGAGTGTCTTATTATCAAATGAAATATTAAGGAAGGTCACAGGGGTCATTAACAATGCTGATGAGCCTATCTATTAATATAGTGATAACGAGGGTAGACAATCCAATGGTAGAAGAGACAATGAAGAACACCTACAAAGGAAGAGTAGGTGACAGTGGTGGGTTATGACCTAGGGTTTTTACTAGGGTTGATGAGGAGGATGAGATGCTTCCACTTGGTTGACCAGAGAGGATTGGTGAATTCATGGAGAGGGAGAGATGATTTACACAATCCATGAGGGTGTTGGCAATGACAAACTAGGGTTTTATGAGAAAACAAATGAGAGAAATAAAAAGGTTGGTTAGGAGGAGGTGACTCCTCTCCACCTATGGTTTTGTATTTTGAAATTTCAAAATCTGAACTCTATCATGTAGAAATAAGAAAAATAAGGTACAAGATTGGATATCATATTAATAAAGATAAATCTTCTTTATATAGATCGAGGCTACTTAAATATGACAAAAGATACTTAATCGATGTAGAACTAAACAAGCTCTAATACATACTTAATTCTAACAATAATAATGTGTAATGTTTATTGGCATATCATGTTACACCCTGAATTAAGTTTGTCATCATTCACAAAATATCATTACTAATCGAATTGTATCTTACAAGTGATATTTACTGAATAATTAGAGATCATAGGCATGCACGAGCCCATCTACCACACAAACTTTTCAAATAATAATAATAATTTGTACATTTAAATTTAAATAATATAATAATAACATTTTTCGAAAATTTAAATTTAATTTATTATAATAGATAAACAGGAGCTTTGAGTTTAACGTCTATTTAAAAAATACACAACTAGAATATGCCCGCAAATGAGAAAACAAAGAAAAAAAGATAGAACGTAAGCTAATTTATCTTCCAATTTTATCTTTTATTAGTTTACGTTACTTTGCTGATTTTTTAAAATGATTGAACTTTTGTACTGAGATTTTTGTCCTTTATTTTATTTTTCTTTCTTATAAAAAAAAACGAGTATATGTTTGGTAGTCATCTAGACATGACTTCCGACCGTCTCAGCTCCGGGTTTTATAATTTCAAATCGAAGTTTTATAATTTTAAGTTAGAAATGACTTTAATTTAAAATTACAAAAATATAATTTTTTATTAAAATTAAAATTAAAAACTTATTTTCAAACAATACCTTAATATTGCGGTAGCGTAAATGACTCTGGTGGTCCACGGTCAGGTCTTCCCGCAATTTACGGACATTAAACCTCTTGTAGGTACTGTATTAGCATTAACGGTCCCACGGTTAGGTCTTTCCGTATGATTTGGTATTATCAATCCTTTGGGTAGGTATTCTGGTAGCTTTAACGGTCCCACTGCCAGGTCACTCATTCCATAAAACTTGTTATTATTAGTCGCCTAAGGTATTATAGTGGTAGCGTACTTGATTAATCCTCTAATTCTCACGTGTCAACGATTTTATTTGATTTCAATTTATTTTAATTTTTAAAATTATCTACCAATTTTAATTTTATTTACGAAATTAATTTTAATTTTAATTTTAATTTTATCTCATTATTTGTATCCTCTAATCATTGTTTAGATTTCTTATGCCTGCACAATCCACAATATCATCGAATTAAATCTACCTTCGAACATTTTAACATTAAGGGAGGGGTTCGTGTAGTTGAAAATTTTTTTTAAAAATTGAATTTTTAGGTGTTTATATATCTTGAAAATTTTGAAAAATTTTAAATTTTTTTTAGTCAGAAAAATTCATGTAATTTATGAAAATTTCGTTACGACATAACTTCTTGACCTTATGTGTCTTACATAACCTCTCTAATTATTCTAAATTTATGATTACAAAGAAAATATAAAATTATATTTAAAATGTTAAAATATAAAATATTTATAATTTTTATTATAAATTAATTTTTAAAAATTTTCACCACTTACACAAATAATTCTGAAAAAAAAAATTATTTCCTGATTTTTCTTTTTGTTTATATGTACAAGTAAACCCTCAAATTCTGTAAATTTACCGTAGATTTTACATGCTCCCCTCGGGTGGAAGAGTAACTCATGACTCCAGATTGTAGGATTGGGCGCAGGGGACCCAAGTGAGGCCGTCGGTGGCATTGATGGAAATGGACGTGGGATCTGCTGCGTTCGGCGTGAGGGGAAAAGTCAGGTGCGTTTGGGGATGGAGAATTTAATTTTTTATAAATGTTTATATATTATTATTATTATATAATTTTAAATATATAAATTTTAATCTTATTATCAAATACACGTTGACGGAGGTTCCTGAAGCGGTAGGTGCGAGGGC
>JAMKPZ010006554.1:0-15951 GCA_024699675.1 Amphibolis antarctica
ATCCTTCGGCTCGATCTTGCAGGCCGTGACCTTACAGATGCACTCATGAAGATTCTCACGGAGCGTGGTTACACGTTCACCACCACAGCAGAGAGGGAAATTGTTAGGGATATGAAGGAGAAGTTGGCGTACATTGCTCTGGACTACGAACAGGAGCTGGAGACTGCAAAGAGCAGCAGTTCTGTTGAGAAGACGTACGAATTACCCGATGGTCAAGTCATTACCATCGGCGCTGAGCGCTTCCGCTGCCCTGAGGTCCTCTTCCAGCCATCAATGATCGGAATGGAAGCCGCTGGCATTCACGAGACCACCTACAATTCCATCATGAAGAGTGACGTAGATATCAGGAAGGATCTTTACGGAAACATCGTGCTGAGCGGTGGGTCCACCATGTTCCCTGGCATCGCGGACAGGATGAGCAAGGAAATCACAGCCCTTGCACCAAGTAGCATGAAGATCAAGGTGGTGGCCCCACCGGAGAGGAAGTACAGTGTTTGGATCGGAGGATCCATCTTGGCATCTCTCAGCACCTTCCAACAGGTAAAGAGCTCTTCTTGGTTCTTGGTTGAAATTTTCCGATCGCGGTGCATGTTATAATATTACCTCCGAAACCTGTGAATGCGAATGCAGATGTGGATCTCCAAGGCGGAGTACGACGAATCTGGCCCGGCAATCGTGCACAGGAAGTGCTTCTGATCTTTTTCCGGCAGGAGGAGGGAGCAGCAGACTGTGCTGGTGTGAGTGAGTATTGGCGGTGGCTGGGTGTCACCATCTTCTTCACATGGTGGTGAAGATGATGATGATGGGCGTTTTGCTTGGTTGTTGCAAGGAAGTAATTCGCACTTTATTCTTTCTTAGTTATCGTTGGTGCTCGATGGGAGATGGTGTAGGCTTCTGCTAAGAAACATCTTGTTGCTGGCTGGTATTGCTATGGTGTGTGATGCATGTACCCGCGCCTTTTCTTCTCTCTATAAACCTAATAACCGCTTGATTGTGCCCTTCTTTTGCGATACTTGAAAGTCGTATCCTTGTGGCTGTGGCCTTTGGGCTTTCAGCTTCCAAATCTTGGTATTGTGTACGAACTTTTCCGTCTACTCACTTTTCTGCATTCGCTTTCACTCTCCGTTCTCACCTTTACACTTTTTCTTAGTGTGTCTGTATATTTAGAAATTATAAAAAAGTTCATCAGAATTTAGTTGTTCATTGATTAATTTTGTCATGTTATTTGTGTACATAACAAATAATGAAAAAGTATTTTTTCATTTAAAAATTATAAAAAAGAAATTCATAAAAGTTTACTTTTTCATCAATTTTCTTATATCATTTGTGTGCAAACAAAATAATAGAAAATATTTTTTTATATTTTTCAATTAAAGGTTATTTATGTTTTCATTTTTCAAGCATCATTTCTCGTATGAAAAAGTATAAATTCTTTAATTTTTGTCATTTTCTGTACATATACAAACATTCCAATTATTCTGTGATTTTTTATCAAATTCCATTAATTTTATTTTTCATCCATTCCTAAATTTCTATCCTTTCTTTTCACGTCATTTGCCAATTTTTTAAGATTTAAATTTCCAAAAGCATAGAAACACAGCCTTCAGCCTTTGTCACAAAAAAACTTTTCCAGATATTCTCACGGCTGATGGCAGAGAATGTGGACACAGAAGCAGGCGACGGGTGAGTAGGACACCGAAAAGGATCAGCGTTTAGCCGAGCCGAGTCGTAAATTCTACATCGGAGGAGGTCAGGGCGTCGGGGGAGCGTAAACTTATTTTTTAAAATATAAAATCATGAATAAATCCCGCCTTTGAGGTAAAATCACCTATTAAAAAAATAAAAAATATTATACAATAAAGATACTGATAAAAGCATTCTCGTAAACACAAACAATAATTCTACCTCTACAACAAACAAATATAATACAGGAATAGAGCCGTTTTTTAGGAGCAATCGGCAGATTTAACGAGGATTTCAATACTCCACGTACATGGTTGGCGAGCAACAATGTTTTCATGCTTTAATTATAAGAGTGGAAATCAAGTTTTCTAAATATGGAAGTTAAATTTCCAAATGAAATTTGGAACAGACCGAAGGGCAGGGAAGAGAACCCACGGACAGGTGAGGAAATCTTGTGCTCAGGGTGATCCGGTGATGGAGGAATTTTATATTGGTCGATTGGATTATAGATAGATAGGATGGCATGCAAGGTTTATTGAAAACACTTAACACTAATTAACTTTTTGATAAGTTGCCTACATCTTGCCATCAAATAGCAATATGCTTTCAAGTTGATGGCCATATAAGGAGTTCACAACCATTACGTTTAAAAATACAACAATAAACTAACATGTTGGGTTTTAAACAAGTGATCTCTCGCGAAGGAAGGTGCAATCAATCATACTGGACTAAAAGGTACACTGCAAGCTGAAGTCTAGTTCATCAAGTAAAAACTAATGGATATTATTATATGGTAGTCTTTGATGAATTATGTGGTATGATATGATGCAACAAATAATTAATAATTCTCTAAAGGTTTGAAATTATTTGAATTTTTGTAGCCGTTGGAGTTGTTGGGGAAAGAGTTGTTCCACAAATCAATCAACTGGCAATCTGTAGACAGACCATTTTAGCAACTGGATTGCTACAGTAGCTCAACAATGACCTCGGCCCAGTCAAAAATTCATCTAAGACCCTCCATCCCACAATAACATTCACGAATCTCATGTAGAACTTAAACCCAACAAAGTCATCAGCATTCATGATATATTCTTATTAATCAGGCAACTATTATCAAACAAAAAATATTTCAAAGAACCATCAAATGTCCTAAAATCACATCCATCCACGAGTTCTTACATTGAACCACCCAGTCAAGTTTCATGTCGAACCAAAAAGTAGCATGCATTCGACAAGTTCCCAGTATTCACTCTTTTACCTAACTTGTCCTACGCATAGAAGCTGGGAGTGTCAGTCAAGAGATGGGGCTAGGATGATTTAGCCCAAAAATGCATTGCAACAAGCACCTAAATTTTCCTGTTGTTGAGGGCAGATCTGGGATTTTCTTTTAGTTTTTACCATCCAAACCTACTTTACAAAGCCACCACTAAACTCGATTTGCATCAAATGGATCAGATTATCATATTACCTCGCTATGACTATCATGGAAAAGGGGTACGAGTAGTATGTGGCCTTAGCCCTCTACAAACCACTAATTCACCACCTAAGAACCAAGGAACATCACCACATTTCTTCCACATGCTAGCATCCATTTTGTTCGTATCTCTTATCCTACCTTGGAATGCAACCGGAGGATCCTCAAGGAGCTTCTAGAGGCAGATGCTCATTTATTCTTGGTTGGAAGAGCAGCATTCCTCAAGGTTAGTCCCACTATTCCCTCACTTACATTGGATTGCATAGTTGTCTGTACTTTTGGGCCGCCTATGTTGTCTATTATTGGGTTTGTGATGTCTTGCCTCTGCCTATTTTTGCAAGTTTGAGTATCCAACATGGACGATGGCACATGACGAAATTGATGGTATAATGCTTGATGTGCACAGCCACACCTCACTGACTCCACCCATTCATACACTTTATGTGCATGTTTCTTTGCCCTTTTTATCTCAAATTAATATAATCAGTGTTGTCCCACTCATTTTGGACACATTCCTGCAAGAATGATTTCCTGGAGCAATATGCATGCACCTATTTCAACTGAACATGAATCCCACATAATGCTTCACCTCTCAATCTCAGTACATTCTGCTATTTTCTCAACATAAAAAAGTGCAATTTATTTCTGATTATATATCCAGAAGTGGGATGAAGCGATGCAAATACATGATTCAAATGATTATGCAGGAGCATTCAAGCAAATTCAGTTTGAAATTTACCTTCACAACCAGATTAAAAAACCTTTGTTTCATGGAATAGTTCTGTGACCAGAAAGGCATCAGAAGAAAGTTGGGATGATCGGCTGCCACAGAGTAAACTTCGTCCAAAGTAGCATCACATTGTTTACCAGTTCCCTTGATGACTCGGAAAAATTAGAGACCATGGATCAACAACCAGATGGGCAAACATAATAACGTGCAATCGAGTATTTGACCGATCTCGAAATTGTTGTTAATAATACCAACCATGCTAAAGAAGCTTAAAACCACTGTCCAACATCACTTCTCTTGGACGGTCTCGGATATGATGCCCTTTAGTTTTTCTTTCAGCTCACCACTCTGCACCAGAAGAGATGTTGAGAATTGCAAAATCAACATCTCACTGGCAATATGATTAGTATGAATTTCCTAATTAATCTTCCTTTGTAACTTACCTGGTGCATGTTGAGAATGATATCAGATCCCCCAATAAACTCACCCTTAATGAAAATCTGTGGAAACGTAGGCCAGAGGCTGCATAAAGAACTGAAATCTCAATTCTATTTGGCATTTTAAGTAAATAGTTGAGATTTGGGACCAAGAAAAATCCAATTTTGTAGGTGAGAAGGGAATCCAATAGGGCCAATACTACCAAGTTCATTGACGCATAGGATCAGCCAAGTTAAAATGAAAAATGCTGAATGCATGCAGCACGATATAAATGTATACAAAGGTATGCTTGCAAATTGGGGTCAATTTTCCAACCTAACCACTTTTCACATGAGACAGGCTAATTCAAAGTCCAAAATGAACCATCAGAATAAAATTATTCAATTAGGAACATGTCTGTATAAAGCATGAAGAACAACTTCAGCAAGGGATATGATATGGAGTAGAGAAATGGTAAAAATTGAAAGCACAGTGAACCCTACTTTAATCGGAAAGAACAAAAAGAGAAGAAAATGCTGGTTGATGCTTAAAAACTTTGAAATTCTAACTTTATCAAATAAAAAATAGAACAAAATTATGGAAAATTTACAGAATTTCCAGGCATATGTAGGATATATGCGAAGTACTTATTTTCTAGTTATTTTTGAAGTAATGTAATGCATAGTTTGGTTAATTTGTTGCTCAGGAATGGTAAAGATACAACAAGAACACAAAGTGATAAAGTCAAAATTCTGAATGATGTTTTTGCTGCTTACAATTGTCACCGTTGGCTGGGCTTAAGTAGGAACTGAGTACCAGTCACAATGTAAGTAGATAATGTGGATTCATATTGCTAGTGCATCATGTTTCACTAGCTGGAACTTATTAGGAAGCCAATGATTTAAACAAGCTGCTCAAACACAGAAACAAGACCATCCTTTTATAAGCTTTTTCCAAGGAATACAGTTTTCTAGGTCAAAAATAGACTAAATCCAAGAATTTTGAACTTGAGAGTTCTTGGTAAACTTGACTACATCTGGAATTATTCAAACTGTGAGTTAAGTGAGTGCTAAACGTGAGTTTCTTTGAACACCATTTGAATTTGATTTAAGGAAAATATGACCTAGTTGGCATAGATTACCCTTTTGACTAGTAAAAGGAAGGGCATGAAAAAAATGATAAGTATCAAGTGATGATGAATTTGGGAAAACATAAATTACCTAAAGGCTTTTACACTATTCTTAAGCTCTAGATCTTCCAGAATATTCCTTGAATTAATGGGGGCCCCTGCAAAATGCATATCAGAAAAATAAGAGAAAAAATGGCCTCGCGAAATCAATGGACAAAAATTAGTAACGAGACAGTTCATGAAATGACGCACACACATTTACCCAACTCCTTTGAAATCGTTGACAACTTGAAGGAACAGTAAGTAATTATCTGTCCAACGAGATCAAAAATGTTCTACAACACATAAACAACAAAACAAAGCAGCAGTAGTTTCCTATACATCTATTGCAACACTAATCAATTTAATACTCACAATCTACATTCATACTGTATCCTATCCAGCATTTTCTTCTAAAAACATCAATTCAATCGTTATTTAACAATATATTATTCCATACCATATGCTTTCAAGACTCGGACTGCTAATGAACTGAAGCCGCAGGCAGGTGCGTCAGGAACCCCCTTCATATAAATCATAACGGGATTTTCTTTGACGTCCTACACCGAATCAGCTATGTGAAAAATGAGTGATAGCTTGCAGACCATAGAACAAGATTTTCTTTCCTTCCACTGATAAAACGAAAGCTACAGAGTGGAGTGTTCGCTTACATGAACAATCAGCAACTTTACCTGTTCAACAATATCATTCAGTGTTACATTCGAACCCGCAACCTTACTGGTGGACTGGAAATCCTCGTGGGTATCGGAATCATCGGACACCGAAGAATACATCGACACACCTTGTCGACAGAAAATTCGAGATGATGCCTGGAAAATGAGACGAAATAATGGGAAACTTAAACAAAACACTCCTAAGTTGCAAATTCAATAAAGAAACGAGCCATTTCTACGCAACCGACGCGCAAGATCCTGCATCTTTATAACAAATCGAAACCTAAAATGCAAATCGCGAATTTTTATTATGCCCTCACCATCGAAGGTCTAAGGGGACTATAGGATCCAGTGATTCCTTTGAGGGCAATGTTGGCCAAGGATCGAGCCATGTTATCTTCAGCGGAAAATCCTGTAAAATTTCAGGTATCAGAAAACAGTAGTTGCGACTTCGAAAAGATACAAAGATACCTAAATCCTCGAGAAACACAAGTTTAGGATTGGGACACGGCTGGATAAAAGAGGGGAGGAGGAGGAGGAGCAAGCGGAGGCGGAGGAAACGGAAGGAAAAGACCAAACCTCGTGCCGAACGACGAGCGCCGCCTGGTGTCCAGCGGCGGTGGTGGGGGCGGTGAACCGGAGCGGGAGCGGTGGAGATAGAGGAAACGAAGGAAAAAAAGGCATTTATAAATCACTTTAATTCGATTTTTTCTGTCCATTGGATTTATCTGACGGTCACAATATGACAATATCAAATCTAATATTCCGCAGCAAATAAAAATCAAAATAATTCTTTTTAACTTTATTTGCGACTTGGGAGTCTAAGGTTTTGTACGTTTATTTTAAATTATAAACATATCTTAATTTAAATTAATATTATAATATTCAACAATTACATGCAACACGGTTGAAATTGATTTTCTCTCTCAGGTAGTTACTCATCTCGTAGCTTTCCATTCACCTTCAAATTACAGATAAATGAACATTAAATAAAGTAAACAATTTTAAGAATTATTTGTTTAATCAGCTTCAATACTCTAAATACTGTTTGAAATTACGAAAAAAAAGAAATAAACGAAATTGAGTTGCATACGGGAAAAAGTTCAAAATTGCTCTAATTTATACACATTCCGTTCATCTCAATTGTTCACATCCTTGATGCAACCTTTGCTTCAATAGGATGACGCGCTCTCCTCGTATGTACCAAACAAGATTGCAGTAAATAAATATGGTTTCGTTTATTTTTTAAATTTAAATTTTATATATTATTATCATCGTATAAATTTTAATATATAAATTTTTATTTTATAAATTAATATATAATTCTAACCTTATTTATAAAATTATTTTAAATTTAAATTTTCTACCATTATTAAAATTTAAAATAAAATTAAAATTAGATAAATAAATAAATTTACAATATTCTTATTCTCCCTGTTGCACAAAATATGTACACAAACGAAGGTACAAGAGAACCTTCGCACTTGAAAAACAAGTAAAAGCAGCAACTGCTGTAGCGAATAGGGACGAGGGAGCGCCAAAGCTTTTGACCATTTGAACCACACGTACATTTTATAGAAAATAAATTAAAAATATTTTTAAATTTAATACTGTTCTTAGATATTACCTCGAAAGAAATAAATTTAATAATGATCTTTCTATTGTAAGTGTCAATATTTGTTTATTATATAAATAAAATATTCTAATAACTTGAATTATAATATGAAATTTGAAAACTTACGTGTACTTATATATATAAATTAGAAGAAACATTTTAATTATCAAGCAATAACTATAAGAGGCATCTTTTACAACTTCCAACATTATTTCGCTTGCATGACCACATTTTTCTTGCAGTTCTACTATTGTTCACTGTTACGAAATCATCAATTAAGAATCGAAGAAATTCAAAACCACACGATGCCAGAGAAAATTCTTAATCATTTAATTCTATAATATAATGATGGAGACAGATTAAAACCTGTCACTATTATCAGGTTGGATATACTTTTTACTTATAAGTTATTTCTTAAAATACCTTATAAATATTTTACATATAACGTGTGTAAATTAAATCTAATATCATGTAAATTTTATTTTATTAAAATTAATTAATTAATAAAAAAATCATAAATAATACAAAAATCTCAGTTATATATACTCAACCATTAATCGATTAGGTATTCTTATTAAAGATTTTTATTGTAACTGTTATAAAAAAAATAGAAAAAATATTATATTTTCCGATTACCGTCCGGTCGTCCATTGCAACCCAAACCATTTGCCACCTTCCCACGGAAAAGGAAGCGGCCGGCGATGGCTTTTCGGTGGCTTCCTCCTCCTGCCGAGTGAGTCCTGCACAACCACCATCGATCCCCACCGTTTTCTTTACCTGTACCATCCCAGGTGCCGATGGAATACCACTCCGTACCCAAATCGCCGCCGTTCTCCTGCCCGCCCCCGAGAATTCGAAGCAAAACCATCAAAGCTTTCCGCTATAAATCACAGCCCACCGCCACCTCCCCTCCCTCACACCGCAAATTAACGTATATACGCTTCTTCCATCCCCACCAGCTCGTCACCAACTAGTTGTGCGGTGAAATGGCATCCGTCTCCCGTTCTTCCATGGAGCAGAGGCTGGCGATGGCCAAGCAATGCTCCCATGGTACGCCTGGCCGTCTGAGATCAACCCAATCCTTATGTTTTGCTGCTAGTCTTTAATTTGGATCCATATGAGCATCCACATTCGGACACCTCCTCCTCCTCTTATTCTTCTTCTATTAATTTGTGGGTTCAATGGCAGAGGGAGTTGTAGCAGGAGCAAGGGCAGCTGTGGTCGCAACCATTGCTTCTGCAATTCCAACCGTGAGTTTCAGTTTCACATCACTACATGGAGAATTGATCAATTGATTAATAGACTAATAATGGTTTCTTCTTCTCTTCAAGTTTCATCTGTGAAGTAATTAATTCCTGATTTGTATGTGGGTTTAATTAATTCCAAACAATTAATAAATGGCATGCGTGTACGTAGTTGGCAAGTGTGAGGATGCTGCCATGGGCAAAGGCCAACCTCAACCCAACAGCTCAGGCACTGATAGTCTCATCTGGTATGCCATCTAGCTCATGCCCTGTACTTACTAGCTACTTAGGCTACCGTCATGTTTAGTCCATTACTGCTCTTCTCCGGTCTCAATTGCACACTATGGTGCAGCTGCAGGGATGGCATATTTCATTGTTGCCGACAAGACAGTGCTGGCCTCTGCAAGAAAGAACTCCTTCGGCCGCTCCGTGTGAATCGATCATATCAAGCAAGGGCAGGGCTCTGGACTCTTGAACGTTTAGTTTGTCCAAAATGCAGAAACCCGTGTTTCACACTTGATAGGGTGGCCCTGGTTCCCAACCTTGTTTATGTAGCTACTTCGATCTTCAAGATAATGATATATATGTATGCTAGATATTTGTATTGGTGTATACATGCATAACACCCGCCCAGAGAGTACGCATATGTAATCCAAATCAACTAAATCAATGCAGAAATCTGCCACGAGTTTTCCTGCATTCGGATCTAAATAACCCATGAACCTTGGAAATTTAATTTATTTGCGACAATTGCATCGATCACTGTTGAATCTGAATGGTATTTAACCAAACCCTAAAATAACAAAGAAGACGGTGACCTCCACGTGACTTGGGTTGCAACACTTCTATATTTTACTTCCGCAAGCATTATTGCGATCAGGAACCTGGACTACGCCCCCCATGAACCTTGGAGGTATAAACATTTCATATGGTTTAATTCCATGGATGCATGAACATGGTTTCGATCACAGACCCACCATTCACCACCGCCGGCAGCAGTGGAGGGTACCACTTTCTTGGGGTAGCGGTGGACTTCGATCTGACCGCCGGAGGACAGATGCTTCCGTCCATCTCACGCTATCAGCTCCGGGTGGAGCGGTGGTTCACGAAACCACTGGTTTCTCCAAGCCTCCGCCAGTATTTTTCTCTGTAGAGTAGACAAGCTCAGATGTGATAGAATTTGAAAATAAAAATGATAAATAGTGTAAATTTAAACGTGAAATAAAATTTATATTTTTTAAAAAAAAATTATACGATTTATAAAATTTTTATATAAAATATTAAAGATTATTGGATAAACATTACTGTTATAATGTATAGTAGAAAATAAAAAATATAATATTTAACTTTTAAACAAATCAAACCATACGAAACATACAATTAATTAATTATAATTTGATATTATTAATTCTACCATATTCCCAGTTGTAATAGTGTCATTGATGTAATAGTATAAGATGATTATCTCAACAAATTTTGTAAAATATTTATTCGGAATTGTATCTTTACAATAACTATTGTAATATATAAAATCATTCATAATATTAAAACATCAATACTATTAAAACAACTTATCAAATAATAATTACAATAAAAAAATTAAAATTAAAATTTAAAATTTTACAAATAACACCACTTCAATGAACAAATATCACTCTTAAACTTTAACTCTCCTTTACAAAAGTTATTCTTTCAATATACAATTACAATATTATCCTAACTTGAAGTTATTCTTCGTTAAAATTGAAACAAACCTAATCTTAAAAATATATGTAAGCTTACTTTAACTTGATTTTTTTTTACCTAAGTTAGTGTTTTTATATTACATTATTTTAACTTTTTCCTTGATTCAAATTTAAACTCGTTTATTAACAATATCGTTACTGTAAGGTTAATTCTTTTCAAATTTTTATGTATAATTATTATTATAAAAATTTATAATTTACTTCATAATTTACAGTATAGTTCTAATTTACTTATTCCACCATATTCAACTTAAACTCTATATAATTATTAGAATAATAATTTCATTATCAAATAAAACCTTAAATTGTAAAAGAAAAATAGGAAGTTTGTTTCTCCGCTCAGAAATCCACATATTCTATTAAATTCCACCATCCAAGATATCATACATGCATGTATACATACATACATACATATATATATATATATACATATAAACATTAATAAGTTAATCAGGTAAGTCAAGAGCTTATATTTTTAGGTCAATATTGAATTAAGAAATTTTTTTTCTATTTTTACTTTTAAAAATTATAATAAAAAATCTATTTCTATTATATTATTTATTAAAATATATATTTTATATAATAAAAATCTTCATAAACTTTATTTACAAATGAAAAAAAAATCTTACGCGAATGGTGACACATTTCTCACAAGTTTGAATGCGCATGCATGCTCGTCATCTGCACACAAATATCCACAAATCAACTTTGACAACCTTCAAATACCATGACCACTTACCAAGTTTGCAGGTAGATTAGGTATGACTCACATTCATTTGCTTCAACCCAAGTACTGATACATAATAATAAGATATATAGAAATAATTGCACTTATTCCTACATTAGACAAGACAGGTGAAAACCTATTGTACATGTCTAGTTACTTATCCGATCAATTTTTTTTTTTTAAATCGATATAAAAATGTTTTTTTTTTTAATTCAAAATTTCTTAAATTACGATTTTTTTTAAAAATCGGTATAGGTATGTTATCATCAGAATTTAAATTTTAAAGAAAATTATAAAAATAAAATAAAATAAAAGCCCAGTGTCCATCTCTCTCTGTCTCAGTCTGTGGCTGCACCTAGAAAAGCTCCCCCTGTTTTCGTTCTGCTTCCACCAACCCCGGGAACTCAAAACCATTGGTCCCTCACACACACACACACACTAATGAATGGAAATCTCAAATCTGGCAACGGCCTTTGAAATCTGTTCACCACAAATCCAGGAATAGTAGTTAAAAATTCAAATTCAAAAATCTCGATGGGTAGGTTCCGTACCTTGTATAATGTCAGGTTTTGTTTCTTTTCTATCAATCAATACAAGACTCGAACATGTGTATTAATGTATTGATATGTTTGCTTGGAGGTGAGTTTGATGATGCAGAATAAGTAAAGTTGTACGTATTTCCCTGTCCCAACTCCCAACAAAATGTATGCGAAGTTCCTCTTCTTTGTGAGAGGAGACCCAAAACAATGGACTGCTCCCCAAGGGTTTCGAGCAAAACCAGCAAAGCTGTTGCCTATAAATGTCCTTCGGATATGTCCACACAACCCCCCACCCACACCCACCAGATCATCAACTCTCGCTGCAGACCTCGAGCTTAGCTAGAGGTCGGTCGATCTCTTGTGGTTCTGGTTCAAGTCTTCGATCGGCAAGCACTGGGTATTAATTAATTAGCTTAGTGTAAATGGCAACTGTGACTCGGTCTTCCATGGAGGAGAAGTTGAAAATGGCCAAGAGATGTTCCCGTGGTATGCCCATTTTTCTGGGTCTGGCTGTAATTATTTGTTGTCTCGGATCTGTAATGGTGTGAACGTACGTTTATGGGAACATAATAGTTCGGAAAGAGAGATTATAACGAAAATGATGATGATGTTTATATAATAACCTGCCTTTTGGATTTTAACTGTGTTGTTGTTGCAGACGTAGCAATTGCAGGGGCGAGGGCCGCCGTCGTTGCGACCGTCGCGTCGGCGATTCCCACCGTAAGTGATATGCACACTGAGAAATTAATCATGAGTTGATGCGTCGACTGATTAAAACCTGGTCTAATTTGATTGTATTCGTGACTGCTATTGTTGCATGCAGTTGGCAAGTGTGAGGATGCTGCCATGGGCGAAGGCCAACCTCAACCCAACTGCTCAGGCGCTGATAGTCTCGTCTGGTGAGAAAATTAAAGTAGTTCCTTTCACTGATGGGTCGATCGAAAATCTGGTTATTTTCCTGACTTGACCGATCGATCGATCGATTTGCATGTGTTGGTCTATCAACTAATGGGATCTATTGTTTCGATCATGTGTGATGTGTAGCTGCGGGGATGGCATATTTCATAGTAGCCGACAAGACAGTGTTGGCATCTGCAAGGAAGAACTCCTTTGGCGATCGATCTCCATGACAGAGAACGATCGATCGATGGATCATGAGTCAGTTGGCGCCGATCGAACGTACATGTGATGGTCGACATGTGGTGGTACGGTGGAGCAGAAATATATAGATGAATATTGATAGAATAATATGCAACATCTATCTATCTATCTATCTATCTATCTATCTATCTATCTATATTCCAACTTTGTATTGCCCACCAAAACAGCCCTGGATCTTGATGTTATACCTTCCATCATTCAATACCAGGGTAAAATAAAAGTAACGCATCCGGTTGGGTGTGAGGATTTAGAGTAATGGCAGTGCAAAAATGAACCTTTTGCTTCGATCTTTGCTCCATCAACGTGACTTTGCTCAAGCGTAGATTTTATCTTATTAAAATTAATTAATTAATAAAAAAAGTTATAAATAATATAAAATTTTTAATTTTATTCATTATTTTTAATGTAAACCTAGCCCACAGTTATGTGAGTTTTTATTAGAATTTCAACATAATGTCCTATTCATTATAATTTTATTCATTATACATGTGTAGTTTATATATACAACTTCTAATATAATGTATATTTTAACTTATTAAAAACAATTAATTAATAAGAAAAAAAATTTAATTAAATTTATAATTTTCAATGTAAAACTATTTTTTCCCGTCTCCTCGACTACGGCCAATGCTCGTCTTCCCTGCAATCTGATTATGGGGTTTACGAGAAAATATAATATTACCAAGGGTGTATAATATATTAAGTTTATTCACGAGAATTTGGAAGCAAAATATCCTAAAAGATTCTTTTTGATTTCTTTTAATCGTACCACGTCATTCCAAAATATTCGTCAATTTGCAAACAAATATACATTAAAGGTTTGTTTGTGCACATAATTTTTTTTTAAAAAAAAGTAATAAATTTTAAAAATAATTTTCAAAAAAAATTTAAAATTATTTTTAAAAAATTATTTTGTTAATATTTATACACATCACAAAATATGTTTTTTAAGTAGTTATGCGGTTAACAAAAATTAAAAAAATTTCCGACTATTTAACTCGGAAATTTCTTCACCTACCTTCGAGCATCAACAAGAAGGTTAAAATAATAAAAATAATAAATTAATTTTTATTTTTTATTATTTTTAAAAATACAAACTTCGGAGCGTGCGGGAAAAATTTGAAGATGGCGGCACAAGTTTTGTGAAATTGTATTAATTTTACGAAAAACTACAAGACTTCGCGATTGCCGCCAAACAAGGCGGCGCCGAGCACGGAACTCGGATGGGCCGCGAGTCCGCAGCCAATGTTCCGTCGATTTTCTGTTCCACCCCGGTGGTGGCTTCTGGAGTTCCCGATCGCTATTATGCCCTCTCGGCGTTCAGAACTAGATCGATTTTGGAGCGAGGAGGGGACGAGGCAGGCGTGGACGACGATGGACGACGATGTTGTTATGACCCAGGGATTCGGGGGTCTAACAATGTCATAGTGTAAGTGTTTTTTTGTTTTTGTTCTTTCGGTTGTTGTTTTATCGTTTGCCCGTTTCTTGATGTTTTAGTAGATGCGTTCTGTATGTTTACATGTTTTTCGATGGGAAGGTTTGGATCTTTGGAATGGAATTATTGATTCGTGGAGGATTTTGGACTTGCCTGTTTCGTCGCATTGCCTGATTTGGTAGTCGTATTTTGTATCTTCCGCTTATTTTTTTGTTGGTCGCTTCTGCAATATAGCTAGTTGTTTAGAAAAAGGAATTTGGCATCTACTGGCGTTATCGGCATCTGTTGTTTTTTAATCATCAAGTTTCTGCCTTGCTAGTGTTGTTAATGGTTGCTAATTTAAATAAAGAGATAATTTATATGCAAACTTCAATATAGTTTTCTTTAAATTTTTTTGTAATGGTTCTATGCTATTGAAATTGATTTAGTGGGTGTGTAACATGCGATATTTAATGGACTTGTCAATCATTGGTTTTGTAAATGCCAATTCTACCGGTTGTGCTTACCTCATATGTGCCTTTTAGAAGCTGACAAAACATCTTTTTCTATGGGTGTTGCTGTTATCTACAAATTTCCTTTATAATTTTCTGTAATTATCCAAAGTTTATTATAATGTATTCTTATTTCCTTTTTGGAACTGGTAGGGACTACAATTGATTTGTCAGTAGCTTTTACATGTTGACATACTAAACATTGGACTACAAAGGTAGCTATTTTCCTTTTTGATATTATTCTAGTAGAAGATTTTCTTCAAATCTCTATACATCTCTGTGCTATAAAGATGTACCGTATAACTTGCATAATGGACTTCACCCATAATCTTTCTTTTATGTGCGAGCTATTGGAAACACAATCTATTGCTAAAATGTAGGAAACAATCATAATGGATTCTAAAATATAAACTTATTTATTCTTCTTTCTTGATTTTCTGTAATTGTGCAGCCACTGCACCAGCATACCTTTATTTGTGTGAATGCTATTTGTGCTTGACCATTGTATTAGCATTACTCTATTTTTTCCCCATTTTTCATTAAAACTCATACCTCTATTGTTTTCTTTTCCAAATCATTCAAGATTGTTTTTTGTTTGGTAATCATCATTGTTAGCTCACCATAGGGGCTTCACTCAATACATCACTTATATTTGCTTTTCTGGATGACGCTGATAGCCAAATTATAATCCTTCAATGGTTCTAATCATCCTCTTCGTTGGGAATCACCTATTGAACTCCAATTTTTCAAAAGCTAGTTTATTGGCTAGTGACACTATTACAGCTTATTCAAATATTCTTCATAAGTTTGTTTGGCGTTGTTTTACACCAATAGTTTATTTGATTTAT
>JAMKPZ010006555.1:0-16593 GCA_024699675.1 Amphibolis antarctica
GCTAGATGCAGGAACTCCCTGGCAGAACCCCGTCAACCTCATCCATCCAACCAACCATCCACCGACGTTGGAGGAACTCCAGCCATACTACCAACAACTCTGGACCTCCATCCTCACCATCAGCAGCCACCGGAGAAGGAGGAAATCTTCAAAGCCTACACCACAATAGGCGTCATCCCCACCCACAGGAAAATTCTTCGTTCGGGTGGCGCCTACGGTTGTCGCGTCAAGAGAACTGGTTGCTGCGTCAAGGGAGCGAGCCGTCGGGACAACCATACGGGCTCAGCCCAAGGTAATTCTCTACTCACCCGCTGCCCTAATCAGGGTAGTCATCCCGGCGGTACCTCCAATCCCCAAAGCCTCAGCCGCTGGCTTTGCTCCCACGACCGGCACTCTAGCTGGCACGGTCTCTCCAGCGGCTGCAGTCGCAGCAGTACCGACAGCCGCCTCCTCAGCATCAGCCACCCAGTCGCAGCCACTCGCGGACCTGTCAATCCATCTGCAAGGGATATGGGCGGACATCTCCCTATGGGATCTGCTTTGATCCTCTACCGAGCACCAGGAAACTCTCCTCAAAGCACCGCAGATAGCCAAAGTGGACCAAGGTCTCGCTCCCGGGGCCATAGAAGGAATGGTGGCCATAGTAACGGTCCCCTCCTTCGTCTACTTCTCAGATCTAGACCTCTCATCGGCCGGGACCGACCACAACCTGTCCTTGTACATTCAAGTATAATACAAGGACCTCTACATCCCCATGGTAATGATCGACGACGGATCCGGGCTAAACCTGTGCCTGCTACAAGTCCTGCACAAGTTGGGAATCAAAGAGCAAGACTTGCACCCCACCGACCAAGTGATGAGAGGGTTCGACGGCACTCTTCACGAAGCCAAAGGTGAAGTCGTCCTCCCCCTGGTCATCGGACCAGCCGCCTTCGAGGTTCCTGTGCACGTGGTAGACATTCCCCCAAGCTACAATCTTATTCTGGGCCGCCCGTTTCTCCACCAAAACTCCATTGTGCCTTCCACCCTTCATAGGATGCTTAAGTTCCTATGGAAATGGGAGGTCATTATCATACTAACGGAGAACTACTACCACCCGGGACAATCTATAGCTGCTGTAGCGCCTTTCGGGTCGCAACAACCGACACTGGAACCGGCCGTCACCTCACCACTGGGTCTCTCGAACCCAGCCGCCTTCGACTATCTGTCTAGGCGCATGGAACCCTGGGAGGACAACCCGCAGCCAAGCCAGCAACCAGAGGACGGTTTGTTGCAACTGTTCGGAGAATCCCCAGTATGCACTGAGGATCTAGCCCTTCACCGACCTCCCTCACCATCACCCATTCTACAGGGAGGAACCTTGGAAATGGACGTTGCGTCCGACTAGTTTGTACAGGGAAAGGAGACGACAAGGTGCGCTTCTTCCCCCTCTCCTTCAACCTAGCACCGCAACACCCACCTAATGACCTAGGTGGGGACACTCTAGGCTTGCAAGTCATCAACATCAAGAGGCAAGCTTGATGGCTTCCAGGCGACTCACGTTCCTTCAACAGCAGGGCTTGGCATCCCACGCACAAGTGCCCCGGTAGCTGCGTCCTCAGCAACCACTAACTTGGCAACCTGACCAAGTCAACTGGGGCTTGGCAATCATACCAAGTCTCTCGCTCGGCACAGTAGACAACGGATCCTCCAGGCACCAGTTAAATCAACCAAAAACCATCAACCCTCATCAGGGGCGCCACATCATGGAGTCGAAGCAACCAGCCTGCTCAGTCTGGGCGACATCTTCCACAAACAGAATACTAGCCAACATCACAGGGCAGAACTAGGGGCATTCTGCCCCTCCCCTGCCACAGTCACTCAAGCAGGCGAATGTGACCGGTTTGCTGCATTTCCATCTCGGACTCCATCCGGTTTCCACCTCCTATCCACCAGGCAGCCGGTTCCTCCCACCGGGACAGAACTAGGGGCATTCTGTCCCTCGTCTTCCTTGAACGCCCAGCAGCCGGAACAACAGATGGAGTCCGATGGCATGACACCTCAAGTAGACAGATACGGTAGGTCCACCACCGTCTCCCTGGAATCACTCCCGAGGTTCACCGCTACCTCGGAACGGCAGCCGATCCACTTACCCGGCACCCAGCCGGAAGACCACGAACACCGTTCCCACCAGGTCCATCATCCAACGCCCTTTCAGCCCAAGGGTCCACAAGCCGCAGAAGACATCGACAATCCTTATCAAGAGTCTGAAGAAGAAGAACAATGGGTCCAACCACCCAAATCTGTTAGCATAACGTCTACTGACGAAATCGAACTTGTAAACCTTGGGGATGAACAACATCCAAAAGAAACAAAAATTAGTAAAGAAGTGCCCTTAGAGGAGATAGATTTCAAATTAAATGTGCAGTGGCTTAAGTCTTCCTATTTCATTTGAATTAATGCCTTATTAATCTTGTTTTTCTAGAACAATTATTTTCTTTTCTCACTATCCCATTTGTGTGGAGAGATAAACCTATGTTGAGTGCCACCACAAAAATGATTTATTCATGACATTTCTTTTATTTTAGTGAGGATTTTTCTAGAATATCTCTCAGACTTCTCTAAGTTAGAGGATATATAAAGGAAGGTAGCAAGGATATAAGTTTTAATATGCCATGGAGTTTCTTTGAGAATTAGGTTGTGGAGATATAAGGTGTTATTGCTATTCAATTAACGGTCATCGGTTAATCTTAGTAGTCGCATTTGCTGTAAAGGCAGTTATAAACAAAAAAAAACAAAAGAAAAAAAAAAGAAAAAGGAAAACATCAAAAAGGAAACCAAGGAATCGATGTCAATTTGGGGTAGAAAAAGAGGATATTCGAAGTCACTTGGGATGTAAGGGTGAAGTGGAATGTTATCAACAATTGAACATTTTGAGTGATGGTATATTAACTATCTTATCCCTTGTCTACCAATCGAAGCATTTTCCAGTATCTTTAGGAAGGAAGGGAATATCTTAGATTACCCCTTTTATTGGTAAGATGTGTGTCTATTTTAAATGATCTATTTCTTTGATTGAGAGTGGAGAAAGTGTGAATTCTTCTTGCTTGCACAAGATAGATGGTTCTTATGAATGGATGACTTCTTGTTCACATTCTAAGGAAACTCTATTCAATTTAAGGGCAAGGAGAAGGAGTGTTGTAAGGCTAAGCCACCTCATTCCCCAGAGATTTTCATAGCAGCAGATGATTCAGACAATCATTTGTTTGATTCTATTTCCTCTCACTCCTTTTTATTCCTTTTTCGGACTTTGTGGGTGTGTCCACTGAAAACCCTCTAGAGACACAACTCCATCACTAGAGCAGCCTAGAGGTTTAAAGGCTTACTGCACTTGCTAAGTGTAGTTGTGTTCCCTACAAAAGTAGCCTAGTATAGTTTTAATTAATTTTACTTAGTTTTTTTTATTATTTTAATGGTTTTTATAGTCTTACTTTAGTATTTTGTTAAGGGGCTAGCAAAACTTAGGTGCGGGGGACTTGTTCAAACTCAAATGTGTGTATTTTATAGGTATTAATTCATGCATTTTATTGGGTTTTAGTTGCATTTTGCATTGGATAATGTTGATTGAAAGCTTAACTATGTTTTTAAGCATTATGCATGTTTATTAACTTTATTGATGCATGAATTAAATTTTAAGTCATGAAAATTATATATGAATATATTAGCGATTGCTTACTAAAAAGGAAATGATGAAATGATGACTGTTGGCTTAGTTTGGTGGTAAATTAGTTAATTCACAGAAGAAATCACGATTCATGTCTAAATTATAGAGTCCAGTTTACCAATGGACCTGAGTATTGCTTTTTCTATGCAACGAGTTTTATGGATATAATAGCAAATACAACTATAGTTGATGATAAAAAATGATGAATTATTTCTCCTATAATGTGACTTACTTCATGAAAAGGTATTCTTTGATGAGAATTGTAGGGAAATTCACGTAAGAGTTAGAGCTAAGAAATTCAATTTAGCAGATGTTCAATCATGAAGAACGTGGACTAATAGGGAAAGGAAGTGGGCTTGCATGGAACAATCCTACATGTCTTTGATAACTACTAGCTGAGGAACTGCCACTCCCTTAGTCAATAAAAGGAGTCCCTTAGCCATGAAAATGCCCCCCTCCTCCTTCGTCCAAACATTGTCCGTAGTCATATTCTCCATCTTCCACCCTCCACCCAATCATTTCTTCCTAAGAAGAGATTGATGACCTCTTCTTCCTCTATCTTTTCCCTAGTGTATTTACGTGACCCAATGGAAAGTTTCCATGTAGGATTAGTTAGGGGTTGTTGTGGATTAATCATGGTTATAAATATCATTAGAGGTGACTTAATGGAGACCCCTTTTGGCATTTTTCACTCACACTGAACTCTCTGAGCATTTGAGCTTCCAACCCTCTATTCGAGCTTCAATCCATTAACGACCACTCAACTCTTCAAGCTTCCATGTCTCCAACAACCCTCATGCGACTCCTCTGGCGACCTCTCATCTACTCTTGATTCAGGTAGGTTCATCCTACCATCTTATGATCTAAAACCTCATTTCTTTTGCCCAAACCCTAATTTCACTAGAACTATTTTCAATGCCCTAATTTTGCTTTACACGTGAATGTTTTGATGGAATGAGTGATGGATTGCTTGTGTTTGTAGATGATTGCTTGCTTTCTTGCATAATTCAACTGCAATAAACATTGTTTTCACTTTGATTCGCATGATTAGGGCAAGAACATGAAATTATACGTAATATTATTTGGGATTATTTTGTAATTCATGTTAAATCGATGTTTAGCCATAGTTTATTGGTGGGTTGAGGTGTTTGACCATAAACACCTATGTAAGTTGGATGAAGAGTGCAACTTTAAACCCTATTGTATGTTAGTTAGGTGTGTGACCAAAAATATTAGGCTCAAGTAAGCTTGCTTGGGAGTGGATATAACCTATTGGTGAACCACCTAAAATTTTTGATGTTCCTGTTTATTTACTGTTTTAGTTGTGTTTATCGATCCAAATATTTTTCAAACGAATTTTTTATATGTTATTCACCTCTCCTCTAATGATTCAACTTTTATGATTAATCAATAATATCATCTATCACTTAAAATTTAGAGTTAATCTGAAATCTATTCATTAAGACTTTTGAATTTAAAAATCAACAAATGAAATTTAGTAGAAATTGACAAATTTCACTATCTTTGAATCAAAAATCTATCTATTTAATTTAAATAAAAATTATATCATGTATTTATATTCATAGCATGACAATATTCATTTGATCATTTCAATGTTCTTGTATATCTATTATATCATTTTTACTGTAAATATCTTTAATAACTAAAGTAAAAAATGAATTGAAAGTTTTAATTAACATATAAATCCTGCATGAGGTGTATATAAAACTCACATGACAAAAATTATAATAACTAAGATTAAATCTTAATCATTTATCATCAATGCTTATGGTAACTTTTTCTGAGTACCAAACATTTAGAATCTTTCCTACATTTATAAAGAAAAATTTCAACATTTTCAATTTGGGGTGGCAAGGGTAGAGATGTTAATTGGGCCATGTCATGCCCAACTTGGCGAGCCAATGAGGGGGCGAGGAGGGGGCAGAGTAGGGGCCGACGGTAGGTAGCAGTGGGGCGGTTCAACAGTGGCAGCAGGCAGTGATGGTCTAGCGTTCATGAAGAAGAGGGGAAGAAGAGGAGAAGAAGAGGGGAAGAAGAGGAGGAGAAGAAGAGGGGAAGAACTAAAGAAGAGAAGAAGAAGAAGAATGACGGTCAGCACAACGATCAGCGGGCAACAGGCTACAGGCAATGGTCGGGAGGTAGGGTGCAATGGGCGATGGCCTACATAGCAAAGGGGAGGTAGGGCACAACGGGCAATAGCCCGTGCAACAGGTGGAGCGCAATGGGCAGGGCAAGGCAGCAACTCGACAAAACTTTTCTATAAATGGGGGAGTTGGGTTGATTTCTTTTTCACCAACTCCTCCAATCTCAATTCTTCTCATTTCTCAACTCAAAATCTCAACTCCTCTAATCTCAATCTCATTTTCAATTTCTCAAATTTTCTCACTCAATTCACAAATCATAAACAATGGCCTACTACCAAGGTCAAAGTTCTGGAGGCTACGAATATCCTCAATAAGACTTTCTTGAAGTTGAAGTGACAACATCAATAGAGACTACTAGAGCTTCAACTTCAATTGTGCCACTGAGGAAGTCTCAGAAGAAAGCTTTCATCTAGTCAAAGTACACAATAATGATGAAAATCACGGCGAACAGTACTTTAGAGGAACAAACCTTCTACAACCTCTATAATGTTAACTTCTCTTGCAAAACGTCTAGCGGTACATATCATTTAACTAGGCATATTAGGACATGTGAAAATAGGAATAAGGATAAAACTATTCAAACCCAACTTTCTTTTACTTTTGAGGGTAGTGTTAACTTATAGACTCATGATTCTCAAAGAGCTAGAGACTTGCATGCTAAATTTATTTGTCTAGAAAATCTACTAATAAGTTTTGAAGGTAATAAACGTTTTGATGAATATATTAGTAAAACATATTATCCATAATATAAACATGTATCTAGAAATACTATTAAGTTAGATATTATGAATTCATTTAATATGCTTAGATTAGAACTTACTAATGTTATGAGTACAATAATGACATGTATAACATGCATTTCAGATATTTGGTCGGGTAGAACTAAGGATGGGTGCATAGCTGTAACCGCACATTATATTGATAAAAATTGGATTTTACAAAAAAGATTAATAGGATTTAGAAAAATTCAACATCCACATACTACTAAAACAATTTTTGCAAACATTATGAAAATTTTTGATTTATATGGAATTAGAAATAAAATAGGTAATATAAATTTTGATAATACAACTAATAATACTGCAACAATGTTTAAAAGTAGATTAAGTTCACCAAATGGTTTTAAATCATTTCACCAAAGATGTATATGTCACATAATTAATATTATTATACAATTAGGTATAAAAGAAATTAAAATTTATATTGAAAATGTTAGGGATGCTATAAGTTTTATAACTAGTTCAAGAAAGAAACAACAACAATTTAATGAAACATGTGATTCTTTTGAAATGTCGCATAAAAAATTCTCTTTAAATGTTCAACATAGGTAGAATTCATTATATTTAATGTTAGAAAATATATTATCATATGAAATTCCAATAATGTCTATATATAATCATCATCATTCTAATAATTATCAAAAATAATTAACTAATGATGATTTTAAAATTGTAAAATGTTTTGTTGAATTTTTAAAACCATTTTATGATGTAACTCTTAGATTATCAAAAATTTATTATTCTACATCTATCTGTGTTACATCATTTATATGATATTTCACGAGTTTTTAATAAATATGAGTAATATCCATTTTTCCAATCAATGGTAAATAGGATGAAACAAAATTTTTAAAATGTTGGAATGAAATCCCACAATTATATATTTTGAGTACATGCTTAGATCCAAGGTATAAAATAAGATATGCTATTAAATTAATTAGGGGAATACAAATGAGTTTAGGTGTAGATTTAGGATTAAATATTAATATAATAGAAGAATAATTAAATAAAATATTTGATTTATATGTACAAAGATATAGATTAAGAATAGAACCTTCTCCTCCACTAATGTCCACAATACCATACTCAAATGTTGGATCATCTTCAGATTCTTAGGTATTTTTATAAGATCCAAGATTTGATGAAGATATTCTAACATCATCATCATTATCATCATCATCATATAATTATAATTCTATAGTATCTAGATAAAAATTAATTATTTTTAATTCAATAAATCACTAATCATTATTATTTACCCAACATTCTAACTTAAATACATTTAATATTTTAGATTGGTAGAGGCAACAATCAATGATTTTTCTAATTTTATCAATAATGGCAAAGGATTTATTAACAATTTCAGTGTCTTCAATAGCTTGTAAACAGGTTTTCAACATGAGTAGCAACGTGCTTGATGATCAAAGATGCAGGCTTAAAGAAGATATAATAGAAACATTAATATGTGTAAAAGACTGAGAGCTTGCTCGACTCCATAAATAAGATCAAATTGAAGAATTCACATAGCAACTCTCAAAACTTAAACATTTCATAATTAAAACATTATAATTTTTTTCAAAAATGTAATTTAATTTTGTTGTAAAAAAATTTTAAATGTAATTGTAAATTTGTAATAATGTAAATATAAAATATGTAATTTATTAATAAATAAAAAATTTAATTTACTTATATACATTGTTGTCTTATTTATTAAGTTATCTTATTGAATGTTGAATGTTATCATATTAATTGTTAAATTAAATTTAAATATTAATAGTTGAATACTTAAATGTTAGTGATTGTTGTTATTTGTTAATTAAAAAAATATTTTTAAAAAATTTAATTATTTAAATATTAAATAAATATAAGTTAATTAAAAAATCGTGTGAATCATCATTAATCAAATAATACTTTCACGTGTACTTACGTCGGTCCATTGACTTTATAAGCACTGACAAGACACAAAATTTGTGACGAATCATAACATACTTAGACGGAGTTCCCTCGAAAATTGCAAAAAGGAAAAATCAGAAAAATTTCGTGAAAAAATATTTTAAAATTTTCGATAATATTAATAGCGAAGTTTTCCAACTTTTCTTGTCTCCCCACTCAAAAATTTTGTCCTGACACGCAAAAAAATTAGGGTGAGCGCCTCCCGTGTTGTCGCAACTCACCTATGGCTTCCCCTTTGTCGCCATTGCCACCATCCTTGTGCAAGCACCTCCTATGTCACCACGAACCGCTTGTCGCTCCCCCTCTGCGGCCGGTGCCACAACCCTCATGTTGTCGTCGTCGTCGTTGCAATCTGCTTGTTCCTTCGTTGCCGCCACCCTCGCCATCACTGTCTCCGCCCCTGTCGCCTCCTCCCGTGTTTTTGCCCCGCAACCGTTGCTGCCGCCGTCATTGCCATGTGTTTTTATGAATGTGCCGATTGATGATTTATATTTGTTAAGATATTCGTTGATCGGTAGTATATATTTTGGTTTGCTAATATGGTTCAAAGTTTTTTCTTTTTTGCTTAGAAAGCAGAACTTATATATATTCTTAGTGATTTGCATCTTATGTAACATTGGCCCTAAACCTTTTTTCTCACAGCTTTGGTTAATACCCGCATAGTTTTGTTAATGGTCATGCAGATGTTGTTTTGCAATGTGTTTTTGTTCATTGGGTTGAGTATTATGTTTTAATAATGAATATTTGGTGATAAATATTTTTAGTATTTTGTTATTATTGAAATTATTTTGGAAAATTTATGATGATTATTACTTAATTATTTAACATTTATATTTTCAATTCAAGTTAAGTATTTAAGTTAGTGAATTAAGTATATTAATTTTTAGAATACTTAAATTTGAAATTCGAAAGAGTACAATTGATTTCGAGGTGTTAGATAAGATTAAAATTTTATAAAATCAACAATTAATGTCACATAAAAATTTAAGATCTTACGTGATATGAGAATCGATATTTTAATGTTAAAAGTCTAAAAATGTTGAAAAACTAATGAACAATGTTCAGCATTTTAACGTAAGTACTTGATTTCTTAAGTTTGATGCGTGAGTTCTAATGTATACATGGTATGTATAATAATAAGTGTTTTAACACTAAAAGTTTTAATATTTTTTGAAAGTTAATATTAAAAACCTAAAACTACTTAAGTAATAATTCTTGTTGAATAATTTAACATTTTATATTTAAATCATTCTTAAACGATCATGTAAGGACATAGTTGAACTTTTACAGGTAAAACATGATTGAGATCGTAGACTTTGAAGATTTCAAAGTAGAATGGTTGGATTGTTGATGTTCCAAAAGAATTTAGATAAATAACTAAAAAATTTGAGAATATAGCATATGTTCAAGATGAACGTGAGATAAAACAAAAAGTTATTGAATATTTCAATAACACATTCAAGAGTTTTCGTGGACATAATAGAAAAAATGAAGAAAGTGTATTTTGCTTTATAAATACAAAACTCAACTAATCAAAGAAGGCATTGAATCAAGAAGATAGAGAAGCATTTTTAGAGATGTAGATCCGGTTCAAGTTCAAGTTTGAAGATTAAGATCAAGATTCAACTCAAAGAATGTTTCAAAGCTTCAAAGTTGAAGTTAGTTCAAAGTTTTCAAAATTGTTGATCTAAGTAAGAATTGTGTTAAATAGTTAAAATTTGTAAAGAAGGATATCGTATTTTGACTTAGTAGAATACTTGCATTATTTTTAAAGTAAAATCAATTCTTCGTACTCTTCTTGAGTGAATTAGATAATTTTACTTGAATTTACAAAAAGAGAATTGTGCTTAAAAGTTGTAAAGAATCTTAGTAAATAAAATTAAGATTTTTCTAAAAATTTTGTGTAATTGTATTGTTGTTTATTCGTTAGAGATTAATTTTTCTAAAAACATAATTCACTCCCCTGATCTTAAACTCTACAAAATGGATCCTACACATTGTATGGAACAATGGTGGGTTCTTTTACTGATATATTTATTTGCTCTTTTTTTATCCTAATTTTCTCGATCAATTTTGTTTAATTTACATGAAAGAAATGTTAATTAAATAATTAAATATTTAATTTTAAATATTTAAAATTATTTCTTTAAATTATTAACCATGTGGTTGAATTTTATGCCTATATTTTTCTTGCACGATTTTATAAGATTTTTTGAATTTTTCATAACCTATATAAATACCTCTTCTTCTTTTTTCTTTTCTTAAATTTCAATTTTCTTCATTTTTCCTCTCTCTTAAATTTTCTTTTTTAAAATTTTTAATAAACACAAACGAACCCTTATGTTCCTCAAGGAAATTTACTGCCACCTACAAGAAAAGGAAAAACTTGATCCTCAAGTCATATATTTTACAATAAAAATCCTTCGATAATGGTTGTAGTTTTACTTGTATTTAAACCTAAAATCACATCCATCATTATATGATCACTTACGCTATACCTCTTAAGGCTACAAAAAGTATCGCATATTTCTCTTGGTATTGACTGGTATGAATCACGCAGCAATTTGTACACCAGCGCCACAAACTTAAGCTAATTATCATTAACTTCTGTTCAGGTGATGAATGGCAGTGTGATGTTTCTACAATTGATACTGTGATACATCAAGGGGAAGCAATGTCTCTGTGACTCTCTCTTAAGATGGAGGCATATGTAACGGTACCTCATTTTACCCTTCAACTTTCCAATTCTCCAACTGCAAATAAGCCAGAAAAGAAAGGCGTGAACTTCATCATCGTGTTTGTATTCAGTAATCAATAAGAAAGACCGATTTCCATTTATCAGACTTGACTGTTTCCATTTTAGCCACCAGCTCTATATTTGCCATTATGGTCCTCCAAGTACGGCACTTTCAATGTCTTCCCTGCTCAGTGCATAACTGAACTTCCTCTCCACATCTTTTTGAAGGTTGCCAGGCCCACTTTTCAAGTACCTGCTTGTTGTATGTCGTCAATAAATTGTTAGGATGGCAAAAACAGGATGAATTATGATACCTATACAAGGTAAGGGGCGGATGTAGCCAAGTGGATCAAGGTGGTGGATTGTGAATCCACCACATGCAGGTTCAACTCCCGTCGTTCGCCCATTCTCAAATTGTCTTTTTTCGAAAAGCAGATTTTCAATATTCCTATTTACGACGACAAAGAATCAAACTATCACTAGATTTTTGCCTTTTCCTACTTCTTCTTCCAAATGCAGGCTGGGGTCGTGGGTTTCTTTCTACCAATTGGAGTTCTCCCTTCACCACCCCCATGGGGATGGTCTACACGGTTCATAACTACTCTTACTTACTATAGTATAGGACACTTACCTAGCCAACACTTAGATCCGGCTCTACCCATATTTAGTTGGTTCACCCCAACCCACTTGTCCGACTGTTGCTAAGCAGTTTTTGGATATCAAACGGACCTCCCCAGATGGTAATCTTAATGTGGCCGACCTCTTTTGCAATAATACATAAAAGGTAACATAAGCTGTTCGTGGGAAATATAATTTAAAAAGGATTGAAGAGCATCGCAAGGGAACTCAAAAGAGAAAGAGGCCAGCTTGAGTTGGACTTGAGTAAAGAAACCTCACACCTTTATTTTATAAAGCTTCAACTTATCAGTGTTTCTGTCTCTCTCCCTCCCTCTCTCTCTCTCTCTCTCTCTCTCTCTCTCTCTCTCTCTAAATATAAAGATTATTTGAAGCTCGTCTCATAAAGAGAACAAAATTTCATTAAATTCAAAACCATCATACTGTTTGTAACAAATATATGCTTTTTTTATATCAACAATGTTTTACCCAAATTTGAACTTAAAACTTTCTTACCATCATATGGTGGAGGGAAGACTCATACTATCCAAGTAAGTAGTACATATACCGTAAAAATACTTAGAGGAATTACATTCCACATATTTGAAGTCTCGATAACCTTGGTGTGAAATTGAAGCAAATAAATCACAAAACTGTAGATTATAAGGAATAAACACATGCATTAATTGATTGCTATCCAAAACTCATCTTATGAACCTTGGTATTATGTGTGCCAATTTTTGTCAAACAAATAAAAAACTTATTGGCTCCCACTAAAATAAGGAGTAGCAAAAATGGATCATGACTTGAAAAAATAAAATTGAATTTGGGCAAGTGTCACCACACCAACTGACTTGAGCAATCCATTCTGGAAAACATAACCATCAACCCATTTAATAAATGAATTAAATGGTTTGATAGTAATGGGTTCACTATCTTAGGGTTTGTTCACAAGTAACTTTTTCAATTCCTAAAATCACTTACAATGTTATTATTACTATGCAGATTCTAATATATAAATTTTTATCACCTAAATTACAATGTAGTTTCAACTACGTTTACAAAATCAACTTCAACTCTAATTCTTTCTAACTCCTGGAGCTGAAAAAAACTACTCATGAATGCACCTTAAGTTGAAGTTAAATAAACTCCTGTCATATTAAATGAGTCAATCCATTTAACATCTTAAATGAGTTGAATAAAGATTCAACATATGCAACTTATCTATAAACTACCAAATCATATAAGAATAATTTATATATTTAATACTTGATTATATAATATATCATATAATATCACATATTTATTCATTTTTTAGTTAATAATATGATTTTTTTATAACATGTAATAGCCTATATAGGTTGAATTACTCATTTAACTTCATAAATGTGTACAAATGATTGGAATGGGGGAAACCACTTATAAACGTGTTGAATTCAGGCTGGGTTTGGATTGGGAATCAGTGAGTTGGATTGTAAATATGTTGGATCTGGACCTAACAAAACACATTTGCCACCCCCATCCTACCCATACAGAGGAAGAGCATAAATTCCCCAATGCATTGTGTAATACAGAAAATTTTCGATGAATTGTGCGAAAAAAACACCATCAATTGCTAGAAGTAACACTTAGATGAATCTCTCTTTTCTCAAAAAAAAACAACTCAATGAGATGAGCTGATTTTCAACAAGTAAAAAGTGAAACCTTACAAAAAATAGTATTCCAACCACTTCAAAGGGTAAAAGAGCCTGAATGTTACAGTTGGTCTTAGTTCAATTACAATTACTTTTGAACATCCTACTCGTAGTTAGATTACAACCTTTTTTGATTGTACGGTAGATTACAGCTTTTAAAAGGCAGTGACCTTAGTAATTATTAAAGACAAAACTATTCTTTAAATTTGAAGATAATTAATCTATAATATAAAGGCAAGCACCCACCAATACGACTAACCATACTTTGAATTACCCAATTTCCCCTTTAATCTGGGCTTACAAAAAATTAAGTTCCGCATTCAGTCCTAGAACATGAGTCCACAAAAAGATGTCCTCACATCTGGGCCACCAATCTAAAGTTTCTTTTCGATTATAATAAGTTACTTAAATTACTTTAAACCATATGTCATGTAATTAATTTAAAAAATAATTTTATAAGATAAAATGTCCCCTCATTGATTTACACCTGAAATTTCAAAACCGTAATTTTATTTGATAAATTATGATAATTTAAAATGATTTCCACACACAAATCTTCGATACATCGAAGACGATCTATTTGAGGTCCAAAGGTAATGTGAATGGCTGGCAATGACAGTGCGGGCACCTCTGTTTTACTATTATTCTTTAGAATGAAAGCCTTCCTACAGGACAACAGATTGAATGCACTACAAAAAAGTAAAGGGTACATCAAAAAGGCTCGACGAAATCACCAAGGTAGTGATATCAAGTGCATCACAGCACAAGTCCACAAAGAAGAGGAAAGATGCTTCAATAACAAGAAGACTCTCAAATCGACCAAAACGATGCACGCATTCCCATTTCCCCCACCGCCGAAAATAGAACAAGAAGTAGAAAGGATGAGTTTTAAGGACCGAACCTTATATAGAGATCAGTGACATCGAGCGAGAGCCGCGCATGCCAACCGCTCTTCTCGATAATCCACACGGCCCGATCGTCGCCGCTCTGGCAGAACCCCAGCTTCCTCAGCCACGCCTCAATGCAAGGGAGACTGTGTGAGTACAGGGGCTTCTTTTTGTCGGGCAGCTTCTTGAACCACTCCCCGTCCTCCTTCTCCTCCTCCTCCGCCGTCAACTTGGCGAAGGCCGCCCCGGAGCGCACCACGGCCGCCTTCCTCAGTCTCCTCCGGCTCTTACCGGGCGAGAGGAGAGGTAGGGTTTGGGCGAGGAGGGAGGTGGAAGGGCGGGCGACGTGGAGGTGGCGTGGGAGAAGGGCGGTGGTGGAGATGGAAATGGCGGGCATTTTCGGGGGAATAACTCAACGCCCGACGTGGCTCCTGTGGATAAACGAGGTGGAGGTGATGGGTGGTCTGCGTCCACCGTGCTCAGCCAACGTATATAAATTTAATTTTAGGCATCGTTTTTTAAAAATATATATATTTATTTATTTATTTATTTTTACGATGATATTTATATTCTTTAATTCACTTATTTTATTTATAATTGTCAATCACGTCATGTCTACCTATATGACACAATTTTTGTATCAACATGGTCTACACTATCAATGGGCTAGTCCAGGCACAGTTCGTAGTACGAAAAAATACTATTCATGTCGATCAATGGCACAAGTTTGACCAACATAATTCTTCCCGGAACCTGACAATCGACCTAATGACTCGATAGCCGACCCAAGACCTGGTGGCTTGTCTACCCCGTCGGCCGCACGACCCGTTCACAGTTGACCCCCCTCCCACCCACACAACTGTTCACCCTACGGTCCCTGTCGACCCGCATGGCCTTCCGCCCTTCCCCCTTGGGTGGGAGGGGGACACAGGCCACACGGCCCATATCGTCGAAGAGTCTTCGGCTCTTCTTCCCGGGACGGCAAGACTCGACACTGCGAGCCGACTATCGACCCAATGACCCCGCAACCAACCCAATGACCCGACTGCCGGCCCAAGCACAGTTCCCCAACCCACCTGCCCATGCATACGACCGTTCAACCATCAATATTTAAATTTAATTCAACATTCAAGTATTCAACAACTTAATAAATAAGACAACTAGACAACAATGCATATAATTAAATTAAGTTTTTATTTATTAATGAATTACATATTTTATATTTACATTATTACCAATCTACAATTACATTTAAACAAATTTTACAACAAAATTAAATTACATTTTTCAAAAAATTACAAATTGAAAAATAAAAATAAAAATGTTTTAATTATGAAATATTTAAGTTTGTAAGTTGTTCAGTAAAATCTTCAACTTGATCTTGTTCACAGAGTGCAGCATGCTTCTGGTCTTTTACACACATTAATGTTTCTATTATATCTTCCTTAAACTTGCATCTTCAGTCATCAAGCATGTTGCCATTCATGTTGAAAACATATTCACAAGCTACCGAAGACACTAAAATTGTTAATAAATCTTTTGTCATTATTGATAATATTGGAAAAATCAGTGATTGTTGCCTCCACCAATCTAAAACATCAAACGTATTTAAGTTAGAATGTTGAGTAAATAATAATGATTAGTGATTCATTGCATTGAAAGTAATTAATTCTTGTCTAGATAGTATAGGATTATAATTATATAACGATGATGTTGGAATATCTTCATCAAATCTTGGATCTTGTAAAAATGCCCAAGAATCTAAAGATGATCCAACATTTGATTTTGGTATTGTGGACATTAGTGGAGGAGAATGTTATATTCTTAATCCATATCTTTATATGTATAAATCAAACATTTGATTTAATTGTTCTTCTATTGTACTAATATTTAATCCTAAATCTACACTTAAACTTATTTGTATTCCCCTAATTAATTTACTAGCATATCTTATTTTACACCTAGGATCTAAGCATGCACTCAAAATATATAATGTAGGGATTTCATTCCAATATTTTAAAAATTTTTGTTTCATGTTATTTACTATTGGTTGGAAAAAT
>JAMKPZ010006556.1:0-16689 GCA_024699675.1 Amphibolis antarctica
AAAAAAATGTGACTCTCAAAACCTAACACTCCAATAACAAGTGGAAAATAAGAATAGAGAGTATGAGTGGAAGATATGTTGTGTATATATTCACTAAGAAAGGTTACACCTCCCACTAATTAATCATTAAAATCTCGGAATATTGAATCTTGTATCCTACAAAATTCAATCAAATAAGTTTCGGAGTTTTAGTCAAAATTGTGGGTTTAACTAAAATAAATTTCAGTTTCTTTGAGTTTTTCATCGGGTTGTCCAAAAATCTTTAAGCTCTAGCCTTTGAATAAGGCACTGACATCATCATAACCTGTAAAATATTTACAAGAAACGAGGTGATAAGAACAATATTACATCAAAAATATGTAGAATGTACATTTACAATATCAAGGTGCAAGCAACATCTAGAATGCCATGTTGTAGCAACATCATGGTGTGAGCAAATTTATTTTGTTGAGAAGTACATGGATAAGTGGTTTGATGGAGAATGGCAGGATAAGAACAAATATCTTGTAATTCATATTAAACAAATTCACGTACATTATTTGAATGTAAAATTTTTGGAGTAGCAAAATATTTTTTTTTTATTTTAGCCAAAATCTGTTGAGTATATCAATATTATTGAGACAATCTTTCAAAAAAAGCCATGAAACACAAAAATAATCATCAATGAATTTTAAATAATAGTGATGACCCAAAATAGACGACACATGACTGGAAGCTTACATATCATGATGAATAATTTCAAAAGGACTCTTACTAGGCATCAAATGCAAACTTTGTAAAGTAGTCCAGATATGTTTACCAAACTAGTGAGATTCATTATTAGAAGCTTTTATAGAGATCTAAGGGAGAGCTTGCCGAAGCTTCATAAATGAGGAGTGCTCTAAGTAGTAGTGTTATAGGATTACAACTCTATAGCAGACATTATGGCTAGCAACCTGCTTAGTACTTTATCATGAACAAGTAGGTACATCCTATTGGCATGCTTACGACTTAAACTAATCTTATTCTTCTTCTACAAATTCTATAAAATAAAGTGAAAACAGAAAGTTTACAAAATATTTTGATTGGGTAGTGTTAGTGATGAATAACAAACTAGCATGGAAATCAAAAACATAAAGGACATTGCCCAATTTGATTTGGGAAGAAGTTTGTACGACCACTTATCTAGATATAGGCATGAACGATCATTAGAAATGGTAATGGTGGACATATTAAAGAAATTAGAAAGTTTATCAAAATGGATAGTTGTACTAGCATATACGAGGCACTAGAATCTATAATTTAAGAGTTATTTGTGGAAGGTAAATTAGTGATGGTAATACTATTACCTAAGGTGGAAGTCTAGGTACTCATGACAGTAAAGTTTGAAGTCTGTGTTTGAAGAAGACAATCATAGTTTACTTGTAAAATTATAATCATGCTAAAGGTAATAATAACAAGTTGAGAGCACTCAATACTTGCTATAGTTTGCTAAACTTATCCTAGTATTTGTTAAAATGATGTCTTGTCTTTCAACAATGCTAATAGCACATATTCTAATGATTCTTACAACCTCCACGTCCACATCCACAAGTGGTAGATGCGGCCATAGTGGAGTGATCTACAAAGAAGGTGCAACAGTCAAAATCTGCATAGCCTTGGCAAATCTGTCCTCCATATTTGGTACTATCTGCCGTAAGAATCTATCCTTGGCTTTGAAAAGTGATATTGGGATTCAAGTCAAACTAGTTAGTTCCAACAACAAGTTCTTCTCGTGCTGACATATTTTAAAAATATCAGCAATCAGAGGCTGATATATATACAACTTGTCAATCAATCTATGCAAGGCCTTGTAATAGTCTTGGGAGGATTGATCAACTTGTTTGCAATATTTTTTCATGCCTATATACCTTCTTTAGTGTATTCCAAATTTTCCTTTTGTCGGATGCAACATGGTCATGCCTCGCACAACATTCAGTTCCATGCTAGCAAGCATTCAAGAGGTAATGACAACATTGTTGGTTGACCAATCATCATACATGAAGTCTTTCACATCAAGGGGATCATTAGTATGGTGATGAAGTATTTGGACAATCACAATAGTTTTGAAGCTTTGAGCATACTGCATGTAGTTCTGTAGTTCTTTCGTTCAGTTTTTCTAAGGTGTCAACAAAACCCTTGATAAGGGGATCAAAGGTTGCTATTTTCACCCCTAAAAAACACAAAAACATTGGAAATGAGAGGAAAAATATGTGGAACATTGATCCACATGCATGAAGGTAGTTTTGATTGCTATTTGTGTATCCTAGAGCATGTTGTGGTCAAATGATGTGATTGTTGATACCATTGGCTATGCAAGAAAGGGGGAAAGGGAGGTGAATGGTTAGCATATTGTTACAAGTCAATCATCCAAGTAGGAGGGGGAAGGCATCGTGTTGGATAGAGGAGAACAGCTATTTGGTGTACTGTGTAGATGTGGTAGAAGGTGTGGAGAAAGTGTTAAGATCGATCACAGCTACTAAAGAGAGGGTGAATAGTAATTTTACAAATTTTCAAGAGTTTTCATACGAATTTAATGGAGATACGAAATAAACAAAGTGCAAATAATCAAATCAATGTGAAAATGAAACTAAATAACTAACACCAAAATCAAATACGAAATTCAAAGTAAAATGCAATGGAAATAAAGCATAGAGATTTTTAGGTGATTCATTAATTGACTACGTCTACCCTCAAGTTTAAGAAGTTTGAGTCTACTCTAATCATTATTAAAATGATTACAAATCAAGTGTTTATGATCAAACATCCAACCATCTACAATAAGGGTTTGTAGCTGTACCCTCCAACCAACCAACACAGGAGTTTATAATCGCACTCCCCAACCAACCAAGGATTTAAGTCGAATTTTCCAACCAATCAAGGATTTAAGGTTGAATCTTTCAACCAACAAGGATTTATAAATTCGTTATAATTATTTATAAATTGTTATATCAATTTTTCTTAAGTATCTAAAATTACAGATTTTCTTAGATTATTTTTCTAAGTAAATATTTTTTCAAAAACTTGCCTAAATGTTATTTTGAATTCAAAATTCGTTATAACGATTTTGTAAAATTGTTATATCGATTTTCCTAAATTCCTTAATTTACGGGATTTTTTCTAACGGACTTATTTTTCAAAATGTTTCCTAAGTTTTGAAACAAAATCAAAAATCGTTATAATAATTTTCAAATCGTTATACCGATTTTCTCAAATGCAAAATCATGTGATCTATCATCTGAATAGTGAATTGTTATAACGATTATTAAATTGTTATACTAATTTTAGTCTATGATGTTTTTAATGTGTGTAAACTTAAAATCTAAATGAGTAATTTATACTAATATCCAAATATTTTTAAATGAATGTATGTGCTCGTAATTTGTCTTCATTGACTTCAACACTTTCATCTTTAATTCCTAGAATTTTTTTAACACACTTCTTGCAATTTCTTCATCTATTCATCTTCTTTTAATTTTATGACTTTGTAATTTTGACTTGATTCTTTTATATCTTCATCTTCTTCATATTATGTTATATGACATCATCAAAATCTATAAAAGATGACCTCTCAACAGAAAGTTTGTCAACGATAGTGATGTCATCGTTGGAGTTGGAGACAACAACAAACGAATAAATAGATGGTGCAATGGGCAATGACTAGGAATGGGTAGCCTACTGCTATGGTATGCATAATACAGTGAACAACGTAATAGCTATAGAACACTTCCTCATAGAGAGGATGGTAGAAGTGGAGGAGAATGATAGTGTTGGTGGACAACTGAGGTTAAGGTTGGGGTTGGATGGCAAGAAAGGAGCCCAGTCATAGGAGGGAGGGGGAATCAGTGTAGGGAGAGGGGCAATCAAGGAGATGACCATCGACAATGTTGGTTGGGATGTCAAACAAGAGAAAACTTAGTGGTGGCCTTGACAGGTTTGACAACAACGGTGGTTGGAGAGGGTTAGGGGAAAGACGAGAATGGAGTTATGGAAGTGGTAGTGATTAGTAGAGGGCGATGGTTAGGATTTTCTTCCTGTCTACCAAAATTTCTTGCACTTTTAAACTTTCAAATTTTAAATTTTGAACATAATAAATAGGTGAAAGTAAATTCTTATTCATATTCGCAAGAAAGATTTTCCTATTTTCATTTTTCTTCGTATTTTTTATCCATACATGAAACTATCGTACCCTATTTTAAATGTTGTATGCATTATTTGAGAAGTACAATGTGCTATGTATTATCACATTGTAATTTCGTGGTTAACCTGGTTACTGGATTACTTAAATTTGCTCTTGGCCTCTTGCTAGCTGAGAATCCGATGGTAGTTCTTCTCTACCACCACATTATATTCTGGAGATGGTTAACAGTTTCCATTCTATCAGGGTTTGCTAAAGTTGGTGAATGACTATTCCACTCTAATTCTGAGTCCTGGTAGAGGAGGATCCGTGAAAGAAAAGGTTTCTGCCCTAAGGATTTGTCTTTTCGCTTTGGGAAAGATGTGTGACCATTCACCCTGCAGACAATATATTCGTTCTTCTGGGTTCTTTACTGCACTTGAGCGGTTCAAGAGCTTTCCTGATTCCAGCATTGTTGGGAATGCCACTATCATAATCAGCAAGCTGGCTGACAGTTGATATACCATGCGGAGACGGCAGTTTATGTTTGTTTGTATTATATATGTTCATAAAAAGAACACATAATGCCGGTAAATGTGTAGAATGATCGGTTCCATCAAGGCTTCGATACAGAAACACATTTTATTATGTTTATGTGAGCGTCATTTAGTAATTTTTATGAATTACCAAATTTTCTATTTTTCCCTAATTCCAAAAAATCGAAATCTTGCAAAGCATACATTTTAGTTTTGTTTCTCAACCCTACATTTTATTTTTTTAAAATATAAGTATTCATTTCGGTTCATTTTTAATTTAGCTAGCCCTTACATTTCATCTCACTCCACATTTTTTTCCCATGCCATCGACGTCCCCTTTCTAGTAGTATAACGGGTATGCCGAGATATCATTGGCTGCTTGCTATTCATAATGTTGCTGGTGCAAATAATGTTTTAGATAAGTAATCCACAGAATCTTTTCTTCTCTCAAAGCATATTTTTATTTGGGGTACACTTGTTTGTTTTTCGTTCATAATCTCACCACGTATATAAATTAAAATTAAGTGACAATAATTCAAAAAATCAATTAACGCAAAACACAAATAGAAGAAAATAATAAAACAACACTAAAAATTCCGTAAATCCAATCAATCAAGATTATATGTTTTCCTCGATCGTATCTGTCTATAATGCTGATGATTTACAAGAATAAAATTGAACAAATTTAGATGTAGAAAGGGTAAAAAGAACTGGTCAAGAATTTTAAGAAAAAAAAAGCTAATTTTTTTAAAGAATTTATTCGACATTTATTATTCCAATAGTATAATAAAATAAGAAGAAACTACTTACGAATACGTATATGTACGAGGTCCCGTCCGCAAAGGTTTCGACGACAATTAAACCAACTGAAATCACGACGGCGGCGACCAACGTCGGACCACTCGATCGTTAGGAACACTCTTCGTCGTCCTCCTCCTTTCATCGCCCATGTTTCTGAGGGGCAATGTTGGATCAGAAGGGGTACGGGGACGAGGACGTGGAAGGAGTGGAGACGCCTGCTTTCCACCCCCGAGTCAGGTGCGGCCGAGACAGTGCCGTCGTGGCGGCTGAACTTCAACAGCTTCCGTTGCTCCGACGCTGGCGCCCAAGAGAAGCTTCCCCGTGGGCTCCATGATTGCGTTGGGGTTCTAAGGCCAGGTGCGACTGGAGTGGCCCTTTTTCTCTTCTGCGTGCTTTTCTTTTTGTTCCATTGCAGTGAATATGTTCTTGTTCTCGTTTCCATCGCGTTCGTTGATTTTTCTTGGATTTGAGGGAATCCGATGCTTCAATTTCTTTTTTCGGTCTGTTCTTCTGCAATGTTTTAGGGAGTGAATAGATTCCCTTCTTTTCGGAGCCGGAGGGCGGTGGTTTGTGATTGTAAGTTATCATAGAAAGGCTGTAAAGGATATTTCTATAAAAGCAGTACTTTTTCATTGATTTTAGTTTGGAAACTAGCAGTGAATATAGAAATCGTCATCGACTTCTGATTATGTTGGTTAGGTTGCCACCGTGGTTCTTGAGCTGGTAGAGAATATTTATCTGATTTTAGAAATCAATCCGTTTGAGGAAACATGGAGGGCTTCGTGGGTTTTAGTGAATCACCATGCTCAAGTAATAACACATCTTTTTATATGTTGCATAAATCGAAATAATACGTACTTTAGACAATATATATAATTAATTTTTTGAGAGATAAATTCACATATGATTGATTATTGACTTTTATTGGAAAATGTTTGTATTTTTAAAAAAATAGTGGTTTGCCACTACAAGGTAGTCTCCAATTCAATAGACATTTGTTGAGTAGATGAAATTTTAGTCAAAAAATTCAACGTAACGTATCTTATAATAATTGTAATAAAAATATTATTGAAAATTATTTATTCCTTAACAAAACCTAAACTCCTTATAACCCAAGTAAAACCCTACATAGACACAACTTCACGACTTCACTTGAAGTCTTCCATAACCAATAAGCTAGGAGTAATGATACTCACTTGTAGTCTTCATTAGAAGTAGAAGTTAAATCTCGGTGAACATAAAAGCTATTTACAACATTAAGATAGAAATTTTCTCAATACTACCATCAAAATTCTCACCGATACCTTTCCCTAAGAGAACATCACAAGCATTATCTATGAAATATGCTAGGCTAAGAGAACAGTTTCCTTATGAAACATTTGATGTGTGAGACTGTAGTCATGTGGTTTGCCAAGGAGAAAGTGGTGTCATCCTACCTTGCTTTTCCCTTGTCATTGACAAAGAAGACCATTGATGACATTTTGTACTTTGACCTTTTTTCTGAGGAGAACTTGCAAAGAACTTTGCTTCGCAACCGCTATCTCACTCACAACGTAAAAGAAGACTGTCACTCCAACAATTGTGCCTAGGAGAAGCTTCCCTGGTGGTTCCATGATTGCCTTGGTGTTCTAAAGCCAAGTGTGAGTGGAGTGGCCTTTTTTTTCTTCTGCATGCTTTTCTTTTTCTTCCATTGCGGTGAATATGTTCTTGTTCTCATTTTCATCACATTCATTAATTCTTCTTGTGGAATCATTTCCGTTCATGGGGATTGGATTTGAGGGAATCTGATGCTTTAAGTTTTTTTCAATCTCTTCTTCTGTAGTGTTTTAGGGAGTGAATAGATTCTCTTATTGTTGGAGTTGGAGGCCAGTGGTTTGTGATTGTAAGAGACCATAGAAAGGCTGTAAAGGATATTTCTATAAAAGCAGTCCCTTTTCCTTGATTTTAGTTTGGAAACTAGTGGTGAATATAGAAATTGCCATCTACTTCTGATTAAGTTGGTTTGGTTCCCACCGTGGTTTTTGAGTTGGTAGAGAAGATTTACCTGATTTTTGAAATCAATCCGCTGGAGGGCACATGGAGAGCTTCATGGGTTGTAGTGAATCACTATGTTCAAGTAACTTTGCCTTGTCCTTTATTGTCTTATTCTTATGTTGAATTTTTGTTTGGAAAGCTTTTGTTTCATATTCATGATTGTATTTCCCATGACACATAAGTTATTTAGCAGAAGTCCATTATTTTTAATATTATTGATCATTCTTAGACTGATTTATGGGAGTTAAAATTTATTATCTTTATAGGAGTTCAACCTCAGCAAACAGCTAGGAAAGTGCACAGATGTTTTCATCAGTGGTAATAAATGGCATAAATTAGACTAGTTTGTGAATCATTGTTTGTTTAATATCTGTAGGTTTCTGATATTTAGGAACAAGTTTGGTGTGGATATAAGAAACCGAAGAACACAAGCCTTAGTTTCTAATAAAGACAGCGAGAGATTGTCTGCTTCTAAAATCCTAGATGCATTGAAAGATGTTTGCATAGACCTAAAATCACCTACTGTGATATGTGTGTAAATTCAATGTGATTGGCACTATCAACCTGTATTTACATCTGGAATAGCCACTGGGTGTAGGTACTGGAAATGATGTGGAAGAATATTATCAGCAGCAAGGAGAAATGATTGAAGGGTTTAATGAAATGGACACTTTGACTGACCATGGTTATGTTCCTGGAATGTCAAAGGTATACTTCTTCTTTTCTGTCTAGATATTTCATAGATGAATTCAAAATCTTGCAGATCATTTTCTTCATTTGTACAAGTAGAGGTTTAACTTGAAATAATATGGCATGTTGTGTTATTTTAGGAGGAGCGTGAAAGGACTGCTAGAAGTGAGACAGCTGCTATTCAGATATCAAATATTGCTAACCTTGTTCTATTTGCTGCTAAAGTCTACGCATCCATAAGGAGTGGTTCTCTTGCAATTATAGCATCCACATTAGACTCTCTGCTGGATCTTTTGTCAGGTTTTATTCTGTGGTTCACTGCATTTTCCATGCAAACACCTAATCCTTATCAATACCCTATTGGGAAGAGATGCATGCAACCACTGGTCAGTTACTTTCTGCAATGCTTTTTCTGAACCATTCCCAGTTCAATGATAATACGGCAGTCTATGGTATTCCCTAGGGAACCGTAGATTTTTATTTGATACCAAAGTCCTCAAATCCTTTCAATTCATTCAAATATGGACGGTACAATTTAAATCTAAAAAATGTAGTTATTTTTCTGTGAGGGATATCATGAATATCATAGAATGTCCCTTATAACCTGGCAATACTGAAACGCAATCTACTTCTTTGCATCATATGATCTATTTGGTTCAATACATCTTGCATCTAGTTTTTCTCTTGGATTAATGATTTTCCCTTTTATTAGAAATCAATGATGATACTGCTTGTATGTTGGAGGTAAATAATATTCCAAGCTCCGACCAAATTATAATGAAGTTGTATGTGTGTGTATGTGTACATATTTTTAGTAAGGTCATGATTACTTTAAAACGTTAAGCTATTAGACAGCAATTTGCTCGTTTTCTTTACTCAAGTGTATATTTCCATTTTTCTCGTTTTCTTTGTTGCTTTTTCTGCAGTTCTGTTGTGCGGGCATTTTTATTGCTGTTGGTAAATTTTCATAGGGCCTTCCTGTTTGCAGGTTTTTAAAAGTGTGTCAATCAAATTTGATGACATGGCAAAGAAAAAAAACTCTCGTGATTTGCATAGGATCGACACAATATAATCAAAAAACCAAAAACCTAAACAAATGGGCCCATAATTTTTGGGCTTCAGTTGATATATATTGTATGATTTTAGACATGAGCAAGGCAACAATGTAATAAGTCAGACGGGTCTTGACCTATCTGGCTATTTGTCTTATTGTAGACTGGCTTTATATTTTATGATAATAACTATGTGCAGTAAACTCATGCAGGGAATCCTTGTATTCGCATCAGTTATGGCGACACTTGGCTTGCAGATTATTCTGGAGTCCATTAGGTCTCTTGCATCTGATGTAAATCCTTCTGTTGTTCCCATTAACCAGTTGTTTGCCTGTGCCCAAGTCCTTCGAGTTTTTTCCAATGAAAAAAATGACCTATAGTGTTTGTTTTATCCAGGAGAATCAGTTCAGTTTGATAAAGGAGCAAGAAAAGTGGGTGATCAATATCATGCTGTCTGTCACATTTGTTAAGCTGCTTCTTGTCATGTACTGCCGTTCATTCACCAATGAGATTGTCAAAGCCTACGCACAAGACCACTTTTTTGATGTGGTAACTAATACCATCGGCCTTATGGCTGCACTCTTAGCAAACTATACGAAGGACTGGATTGATCCTGTTGGTGCCATCAGTGTAAGTACTGCCAGCGCTTATGGTCAGAAATGGTTGGTTTTCTTCAATGATCTGATGAATCTTTTGATTCTCATTTTCAGCTCGCCTTGTACACAATACGTACCTGGTCCATGACCGTGCTAGAGAACGTGAATTCTCTGGTTGGTCGGTCCGCCGCCCCAGAGTTTCTGCAGAAACTAACATACCTATGTTGGAATCACCACAGGGACGTGAGGCACATCGACACTGTTCGGGCCTACACATTCGGCTCACATTATTTTGTCGAGGTTGACATTGTTCTGCCATCGGATATGCCTCTGAGAGAAGCGCACGACATAGGGGAGGCCTTACAGGAGAAACTTGAGCAACTACCTGAGATAGAGCGAGCTTTTGTACATCTTGACCATGAGTTCACCCACAAGCCCGAGCATGCACAAGCTCATGATGCATGGTTAACATGATTCTGGAGGTATTAGTTGTGTAAAGAAAATCAAAGTAAAGCCAAATAAATATGTAGTGATGAAGCGTAAATCAAAAGGAAATAGATTTGTGATCTTTTGTATTTTTCAATTGATTCCAACAAGCTAGGCTTTTGCACTCCAAGATTTTGTTTGTCATTGGAATTGTTGAAAAGAAAGTGTCATAATTTTTGAGAATGTGTGGGAAGAGAGTGTCAGAATTTCAAAAAAATAGAAGATGTTTGTAATAGTCATAGAAGTGGATTATGATAACACTTGAGGTTTTGTAAATACCTTACTTTGTATTGCAATTTGTGATTATGAGTACGCAGGATGATTTATGATTCTGTCCTGCATATGTAGTTTCCCATGCATCATATCCATTTAGAAGGATGATATTCACATCCTAAACTTCTTACATCTAATTTGCATGTATATGACATCTCGTGTATTGGTACCTTCTGTTTAAACTTATGGTTTGCAAATTCACAGCAGTTGGTAGAATAATAACACAATATCTGGTGATCGAGGAGAGGTATTAATTCTGATGGTGATATGGGGTAACTCTACATTTATCTTTTCTGTTTAACCAATAAAAATCCAAACTCAAACAATTTTCTACCTAGAATTAATGGTACAGAGGAAATTCTATCGAGAAAAAAAATTTAATCTAAAACTCACTATTAAAAATGACACTTTCCATATATATATATATATATATATATTACAGCTATAATAGTTCAATGGATCAAGAACATAAATTTTATCAAGATTCGGATGCTAATTAAAAACTCCAACATCATCAAAGCAAATTAACAAAACAAAACACGAAAAAGGAACCTTCTTAATTACGCCACAAGAATGAAACTGATCAGCAACTTCCCAAAAGTCGATCGATCATATTCCATGACGAAGAAGAAGAAGAAGAAGATCGAAGATCAGATGCGCATGATCGAGAAACACAAACCATGAACACCGAAGATGCCAAAGTAGAAACACAATCCACGCCCCCGCTCGATTCGATTCTCCAGCTGCCCACCTCCTTACGTCCCCCTCGCCTAACGTCTTACTCCCACGCTCTTCTCCTTTCCATCACCATACTGCAAAGAAAAAGAGCGGAGCGGACCTACACGCATACGGCCGGCACCACCACCACCACCGGCGCGCCATCACTGTTGGACCTCGAATTTGAAACTAGCTCGCGTATCAATGTGTTCCCCTCCGTCACCATCCATCTCGATCCTCAACCCTTCACGCCGCTGCAGACGATGGCCGTGTTGGTGACGTCCACAGCTCGGCCTTCTTCACCTTGGAGACGCTGGACAGAACACCCAACGGCGTCACCTCCCCCACCACCGTCACCTTCTTCGCAACGAAGTCTATGCTGAATGATGTCACGCCTGCCCATACATGCCCGTAAGAGACGTACGTTAGAAGCGTAGATTTACTTTTTTTATCTTATACCAGTCAAGCGCTGATTGACTGGTAAAACAATTATAAAGTTGACGATATATATAATTAAAGATCGATCTCCAATTTTACTCATTCATTTCGATCGGTCATCGCCCAAATCAGCAGGCGGTGCACGGCATTCAATGTTTGCCTTTCAGAAATCCCGAACTTGGGGCCCGTCCCTCTAACCAGCCAGGTTTGAAATAATAAAGTTGTTTGGAAGATTGTACTTGAAGTTACTCTTGCGGGTGGTTTAGTAGTTAGTAGGTGATCTTTAATAAGTTTGTCTCCTTTTGAAGTCACTCTACTGTTACTTCAAAGATGCTTTTGCAAATCTATCTATGTATATATATATACATTGTTCTTTAATAGTATCGTTAGTATTCTAATTTATTGGTTTAAATTAAATTTTTTAATAAATTAGTATAACATTATCGCATTACTTGTGTACATTACAATTCTTATTATCAAATAATATTCCTGAATTCGTACCTATAAAATACTATATTTAACAAACTTAGCGACAACTTCTTTCCTTACACCTCTATTAGTTAAAAAGTCATAAATATTCTAGATTCTCAAAATGCAGTCTTTTTAAATCTTTCATTTATTATCTCTTAAATTCCTACTTAATCTCACTGTGTATATATATATATATATACGAGAAAATAACTTAAAATTAGATATCACTAGAAAAAAAAACTCGATACCATGTGTATATATATATATGCATTAATAATTAAGTCTTGCATGCATGAGTAAATATATAGTTTGTTCTTGTAATTAATTAAGTTTTAAAACATATATAGACATTCAACTTAAAATCGGAAATTAATTAGTAATAACTGAAGTGATTTCAGATGTGTGGGAATGCATGTTTATAAATTTAACGTACTTAGGGAAATTAAAAGGTAATCAGTGGCTTAATTAATTAACCATTATTCATTTCTGATCACTTAATTACTCTATAAATTATTCTCAACCAATTAAATACCATAATTAATAATAAAAAGAACTGTCGATCATCACCTTGCATCCTGGACAGGTGCTTCCTGACCTTCCCTTCACAGCCCTTGCAATGCAACGACACCCTCAAAACAACAACCTGGAAAATTTCCAGAACAGCAGCAGCAAATTAGAGTTTCATGCAGATCGATCGAATTGATCACTTTCTTCATTAGACAAGAGATCTAGAGATGATGATCGATTTCATGGAAGGGCTCGGAGAAAAATCGTAGGCCATGGATCTCTATAGATATATGTATGTGTATAGATCGCACCTGATCTCTTGATCTAGCCGGAAAAGATGAGTTCAGGATGGCGGTTTCATCTGCCCAGCTTGCAGAGCGAAGAACCCTTCTTGAAGAGGAGGATGATGAAGAAATCGATGCCCGGAAGCCAATATGGCTCTGTTCTTGTGGCCCTCCTCCATCATCAACAGCACAGCTCTTCATCATGACGGCCTTATCTTTCTTGCGAACGTCGACATCTTCTTGGTGGTCTTCTTCCTTCGCGGCGGGAGACCACGAGGAAGTTGAAGCTCCAAAACCAACCTGCTGCCGTACCGTGGCGGTGACGCCGGACGGTCTCAGTATCTCAGCTTCGTCGTCATCAAGCTCTGTGTTCCTATCGAACCTAACCCAATCGCTTCCCTTGCCTGTGACCTCACAAGTCGAAGAAGATCTGACGCAATGACCACCGTGGTCTCCGGGCGGCCGTGAAAGGGACGCCGACGAGTTGAGCTCCAGCCGCCCATCTCCTTCCGAAAAGTGGAACCTCGAGGAGTCGATCTGGATCATTTCTGGAACTGGGTCTAGGTCGAAATCCGGGAACATTGCGTCCAGGTAAGAAGAAGTAGAAATAGAAGAATCCTCTGCAAGTAAGAATCTGGAAGAACTGGAGGGGCTGGTGAATCGGGTTGTCGTCTTCTCTTCCGATGTGCTTGTATTCCTCTTCCTCCCGTCTGGCTTCTGGGATTTTGGCTTTGACGACATGAAGGAAGGTGTGATACTACTACTGAAAGCTGATCTTGCCCTGGCTCTGCAATGTTGATCTCCATGCTGGCTGCCGTTCTCCATGATCTTCTTGTTGATGCGCATGTTTGCTGTTGACGCCGGCGACGCGCAGGAGATGTTGACACCTTTCAGTCCCCTTAAGAGCATGGGAGCCATGGCGCCGGCTGGGTTGATCTGCAGCTACCACAGCAGTCACTTGCAGAGACAGAGAGGAAGAGAGAAAGAGAGAGAAGCGAAGCTGACGAGTTGCGTTTTTGGAGTGGACCGAGTGGTAAGAAATCAGGGTAGATTTTTAAAAGAAAATTCAGCGGTAAAAAATCAGAAGCATGTTTACGGATAATTTTAAAAGTGAACATATTTTTTTAACGATGTTACTAAAATATCATTTTTAAATGATCTAAATTAAATTTAATTAATTATATAAAGTACTATTTATCGAAGCATTGTATATAATAAAAAGTTATAAACACAAGATCTGCATATTTATGGAGTAAGTTCGTATAATTACAAAGTACTATTTATCAGAGCATTGTACATGAGAAAAAACTTATAAATACATGGTCTGTATAATTATGAAGTAACTATACAGACTTGTTAATCAAATTTAATTTAAACTATCAAAAGTGACACCACCATAAATAACACTCATTTTCCATTTTAAAAAGGTATAATAGTTGTGAATCTAAGGAAAATTAATATTTAAATAAAAATAAAAATTAAAAAAAAACCAATATATTTGAAAACCAATATATTTTTAGTTGTTAATTTTTTTAATTCTTTGTAATATTCATAATTTTAAAAAATTATTATGTCTTTAATTAAATTATATGTTTTTAAAATTACTTAAATTAATAATAATCTAACCGTTTAACATCCACATGAATATTAATACACATTTTTTATATGACATAAAAATTTACAAAAAATACAATAATCTCTATCCATACAAAGTATGCTTTAAATTATTTAAAGCACGTACAATGACGAGAGTGCAAAAAAAAAAACGAAGCCAATAACGGGTAATATATAGAAGATAAAATACTCTTTTCATATTTGAAAGCAAGAGATCTAAGCTACTTATATTTAAACTATTTTAGAAATTGCAGAAGTGTCAATTGAATTATGTTTAATTAAACCATTATACAAAAATAATTTTACAATTTTTCAAAACTTTGTATTTTTAATATACTTTTATTAAATTATATACGTTGTATATAACTTAATAATTTAAATTTGGTAATAGATAATATATGGTAGTGAGTTCAAATCTCACATCTAACTATTTTTTAGTATTTATATTAATATTATATTAATTTTAATTAAATAAAAAAAATTAAATTGAACCATGTCAGTTAACATGATGAGTCGTACTATTGAGTCATATTTATGTCAATTAAAAGATTAATCATAACCTAACACGAATAGTATCAAACCTATAAAAAAAAATTCAAACAATATTGGTAAAAATGTTACCAATATTGAAAAAACATTTAGAAAGTAAAAACAAACTCGAAGCAGTTAATCAATTAAAAATCATGTGATGTCGTAATTCTTATTAAGGTTTAATCTTTATAATTACATTCGTTTATCATTTTAACTAAATATGGCCAATTCAAGTCGTATAATTTTGTTTTTTATTGAAATTCAAATTTCAACTAAATTAAAAAATGGAATACCTACGGTAGAAATTATCATTGGCTGTGTTTATTACAAGAGTAGAAGTAGATGAGGTAAGATTCACGTTATTTTAAAAAATATATGATTTACGATGAGAATGAAATGATATGTTATTTTAAATATTGTGATAATTAATAAATAAAATAATATATTTTGATATAATAATTAATGTAACGGTATTATTAGAGAAGTGAGGAAGATTGTATCGTTGGAAAAGTTTTTTTAACACCTCAAATTAACTTATAATTAATGAATAAAATAATATACTTTGATATAATAATTGATGAAATGGTATTATTAGAGAAGTGAGGAAGATTGTGTTGTTGGAGAAATTTTTTCGACACGTAAAATTAACTTCTCAATTTTTATGATGTATTATATTTTTTATTTAATAACATATATTGTATATAATAGAAAATGATAATGTGTAATATTTTACGGTCATTGACATTGAATGACTGCAGATTCTACTTAAATCACTCACCCTCCAATTTCAAAACAAAGAAGTGTATGTTGTCGTAAATAGCAAAATTATAATAAATGTTGATTGTTTGAGATTTAATCTTAATTATATTAAAAAATTACTTTTAATATAGATATTTTAGACAGCAGAAAAAATGTACCGATTTCAAAACACCAGTGTCAAACCTGAGACCTCAATCATGTCCGTCGAAGATCACGTTAAATTAATATATGATTAATTTTTCTGTTTATCAATAATTAATTTTTAAATAAAATATTTACTTACGCATAAATGAGAAGCAACTCTATAGTTCAACATTTAAAAATGTGTTTACTTTAAAATGACAAAAATTAATTTTGATTTTAACATTTTTTAGAGTTCATGTATGTGGCGAAAAAAGATAGAAATTAAAATTTAGACATTTGTGAACGTAATGCAAAATAGCAGAATTTTAACTTGTTAAAGTTAATGCATTACTTAGGTTTAATTAAAACACTCATAAATTAATATAAAACTGGAATATATCGACAAAAATAAATAAGGTTATGAAAACATAATTATAAAAAATTAAACAATTGGTATTCTCGTTCACGAGTGAACATTCATCAAATAAAATATAAAAAGAAACATAAATTAGTTATTCTAATTTTCTGTATAAATTAATGAAATTATGCACCATAATTATTATTATATAATAAAAATGACAATGTGCATAAATGATCATTCCTACATAAGCATGATTATTAATGTATAATCATGATTAATTA
>JAMKPZ010006558.1:0-18424 GCA_024699675.1 Amphibolis antarctica
ATATATATATATATATATATATATATATATATACGGTTTATCGATTTTACGTTTTATCAACTTATTATATAATTAAATTCAGTGTTTAGTTAATACTACTGGTAATAATAATAATAATAACAGAAACACGTGTAGATAAATTCTGTGACAAAAACTTTTCTCTATTTCTAGTCTAAATTGTATTGTTCGAACACAAACCAATCGTCTTTTTTTATGACTTTCTCTCTTCATCTACGCCAATATAAATACAGATATCTACATATATTGCCCTTCTCCAGCTGAGCTCATTTCCACACAAAGGCCCAATCAAGGATCGATTTTGTCCTGGCGCATCTCCCACAGAATCTCACACAAAGGAAGCCCTCTCAGGTAATCAAAATCGATTCTTGTATGCAGTTTCGCATGCTGACTTCTTCAATGTTTTCCTCCAATCAAAGGTCCTCCTTTCGTCTGTGCATTCCTGCCCGTATATATCTTCCTTTCCGACGAAATCTTCTAGATCGATCAATTCGTTTGTTCCAGGTCTCTAGCTAGGCTAGCTAGACGTTTAGGAAGAAGGAATGAGCATCACTGATTCGTTTGTTCCAGGTCTCTAGCTAGGCTAGCTAGACGTTTAGGAAGAAGGAATGAGCATCACTGTGAACGGTCAATCACGGGTTCCTCCGGGCTTTCGGTTCCATCCGACGGAGGAGGAGCTTCTGAATTACTACCTGAGGAAGAAGGTGGCTTGCGAGAAGATAGAGTTGGACGTCATACGTGATGTGGATCTGAACAAGCTGGAACCTTGGGACATCCAAGGTACATGAATCATGCATATCGATTTCATTGCCTTGATGCGCATTAGAGACGAGGAACGACACTGCAGGCACCCGAAAATAAGGAGAGGATCTGTTTGATTATGGTTTTAATGATTCGATATTTCCAATTCAGAGAAGTGCAAAATCGGCTCCACTCCCCAAAACGACTGGTACTTCTTCAGTCACAAGGACAAGAAATACCCAACGGGCACAAGGACGAACCGCGCAACGGCGGCGGGATTCTGGAAAGCAACGGGGCGGGATAAAATCATCTACACCAGTCTGAAGCGGATCGGCATGAGGAAAACGCTGGTTTTCTACAAGGGAAGAGCTCCACATGGGCAGAAGTCGGACTGGATCATGCACGAATACAGGCTTGATGAGCACCAAGAGAACAATTCCCAATCCAATGTAAGCAACAGTACTGCTACTGCCTCCTTTTCTTTTGCTTGACAGCTTTCTCTTTTCCCTTTACCAATCAGTGCAATGTGATTTTTTGACGCTCCAATCGACCTGTGTAATATTATATATGAGGAGTGATGTTGATGTTTTCTTTATATATGTTCGCTGTTTAATACATGATGTATGTGAAGGCATGTAGTTCCCTTGGGGAACTTACGGGACAGGAGGACGGATGGGTGATCTGCCGAGTGTTCAAGAAGAAGAATTACCACAAGACCATCAACAGTCCCAACAATTCTTCCTCCTTCTCGAGTGAAGGCAAGACCGGAGGGATGCTTCATCGTCACTCGGTAAACGACGACAGGCCTCTTGATCAGATCCTTCACTACATGGGAAGGTCGGCCTGCAAGCACGAGAGTGAGCACAATCCCGGCAAAGCGGGGAGCATGCTGGAAAACCGCAGCGCCACCGCCAGCACCGCCAACAACACCAGCGGTGGCAACTACATGAAGTATCTGCTGCCGATTGAGGTTAGCACACCTACTGGAAACGGTTTGCTCGAGAGGTTCATGAAGCTTCCGGCGCTGGAGAGCCCGACCAATTTCCCGACGAGAGACTGCCCGCAGCAAATGGAGCAGTTTTCTCGCTGCGGCGAGGTCCAGCCTTCGGACGGCGTGAACGCCAACAACTCCGGCGGCCCCCTCCACCACCCTGAAACCAGTATCCACGACTGGGCCGCTCTCGACCGTCTGGTGGCGTCTCATCTCAACGGCCAATCCGAGGCGTCTAGGCAACTCACATGCTTCGACGACACCGCCAGGTACGCCGCCTTCTGCTCCACCACCCCAAGCACCGCATTGATGAGCGGCAGCCCGCATGAGTACAACAACGGCGACGGTGATATGGACCTCTGGGCCTTCACGGGCTCCGTGTCGTCCTCCGGCTCCGACCTCCACTGTCACACCTCAGAATAATGGCGACGCGCATCCGAAGACGTAGTACCATTAATATCATCATTTAATTAGTTACGTCTGTATCCCACGTACTACATATATTATATATATATATCGTCCCAGTACTCGACTCGGGCGATGTTGATGTTTGAATGTCGACCGAATATTGTACCTTACATATATGGGTTTGTTTCGAGCTAGCCATCCAACACATATATGTAGATGACAGCTTAATTAGTATTGTTAGGTGACCGAGTACGTACGTAGTTGATAGGTTGTTAGAGGAGTTGGTACTCCAGTTGCTTACGTGGCCCATATCTTCGACCACGCCCATATTTAATTACATGTATCTGATGTACTCGTCTACACTGGAATACAAAGCTCGACTGCAGCTCCCCCCTCCATCTCCATCTCATCTCCATCTTCATCCATCTCCCATCGCATCGTATCGATCAACTAATTGGCCGGTGAAGTCTACATAAAATAAATTTTTTTAAAAAAAAAACTCCCCGCTCCCCCATCTTATTAAAAGGAAAAAGATCGGGAGCACAGATTCCGCTGATAGCATGCAAGGAGAGATGGCGCCATCAAGTCATTATCAGTTACTATTACAAGCCGACATGATTACCAAATATTGTCGTGGGAAACATGAGAGAAAAACCACCTTTTGTGCAAGAAAACGCCAAACCATGGCGCGCTGCTTTCCAATTGTACAGCGGGAGAGAAGAAGTGCAGAACCGATTGAAAAAAGTTAGGTGAGAGAAGAAGGGTGGCCGGGAGGAGAAGAAGGGAAGGGGATCGAGGCGTACGACGCCCCTGCCTTTTTGGCTGTCTGAGTGGAATTGCTAAAGCCTTGCCGGAGAGGAAACCGAAAAAGCGGTGATCGGTAGGGCTTGGCGTCGGTCGGAGATCGATCGGAAACAAAAAAGACTCATTAATTAAAGCTTGGACATAAAGTGGGTTTAATTTTCACGGGTGGTCGCCGCACTGGACCGGCGGTTGGATACGTACCTCGGCTTGGCCTCGATCATCCCCATCAATTAATACTTCCGGTGCATATATCCTGCAAGCTACGACTAGAAGACTTATTAGTCATCGGATCGAGTGAACGCGACGTACCTCGTTGAGGGAACAAATTAAATTAAGCAGATAACTGTTTTTATAGTTCTCCATGCATCTCTTCTTCGGACACGTAGTACGCGTCCGCTGCCATTTGCTGAGGTCTCCTTTTTTTTTTAGATACTTTTAATTTCTAGAAATACTTTTAATTTTACGTATTTATATTTTTTAATTTATTATTATTATTATTAAAATTCTTTTCTTAAAATTCTTTTTTTTACTGTCAAAATCGAGAGTAAAAAAAAAGAGACCTTCATTTCTAGATATATGGTACAACTGGACGAAGAGATTGCGTTGTATTGGTAAGCGGAAGCCCCTCTGCACTTATATGTATAATTGAACAATAAACTATTATTTTACGCATTTCATCATGTACCGGCTGATGCCCAACATGCTTCATTAATTATTGTGCTCTGGATGCTGCGAATCATCGATTGATATGCATCTTTCAATACTCTAACACTTTAATAGTAAAATATTGCGGTGAGAACGTGGTTTAGGTTATTACTCGTCAACTCACAGAAAAAGTGGCTTATTATCACGATGATATATGTACGTGGTTCGATGAGCCAACTGATGGAACACTTTTCGGATTCAAAAATGAAAAATATATATATTCTTTGTGCTCTCCCGGAAAACATAAAATGATGAGAAGCTGCTGTTCGATCTTCACAAAAAAAAGGCGATGCCATTTTTGCTTGGATATAATATTCTTGTAATTACGTCGAGACATTCCATCTATTATTTAATGTGTATACACATAACATCATCAACCCTGTCAAGTAAAATTATCAAACTCAACGTACGTGATATATAACTCAAACAGAAGATAGTTAAAATCACGGAGCACACACCTTTTCCCTCCACACTCACAGAGAGCCAAGACTAACTAATCAAGCAAGCTCTGTCTTAATGGAAACACCCTCACTGCATGCACCGGTTCAATCGCAAGGGAATAAGCCAATGATTCTAATAAATCAATTAGTATAGTTAAATATTTTCACATACATACACATACATGTAGTTTTGTGATACGTACAGGTATGCTATTTACACAATCACGAAAGAACTAGTAATTTAAATTAGTAGCACTAAACGCTTTTTGAGATATTATTTGATACAACTTTTTTATATAAAAATACGAAACTAATTAAAATTTAGTAAAGAAAAACTAATTTAAATAAGAAGTCGGTGTAACCCTAAACCCTGATTACCTCCAACAGCTTCAACTTGTGGTGATGGTGATGTTGAAGGTGGTGTTTGCATTTGCCAACCATTAATGTCTAAACAACAACCATATCTAATCTAAACAGAGGGCACACCAAACTAATTTTTTAGGATAGGAAATTAGGAATAGTATGGAGTAGTTAGTGAAACAAAGGTATTAGCATCGTTTTCCCATTAATTTGTGATGCTAGCTTCTATTTGTAGCTTTTGGATAAGCAATGAATTTGTTTCTGCGATCCTAACATTTAGTGGGGGGGGGGGGGGGAAGGAGGCAGGGGAATCTTGAGAAATAAAATTTTTGAAAATATTTATAAATTTTTAGGTGTTCGTATGTTTTGTAAAATTTAAATTTTTTTATCATTATAAGTATAGATATTTTTCATTATTTTTTACCAATTGAGTCAAAAAAATTCTTATAGTTAAAGAAAATTTCATCACGATATACTCTATTGATCTTATGCATCTTATCTAACCACCTTTGATCATTACTATACTAATGACTATACAAAAAATATAAAATTATATTTAAAATGTTAAAATATAAAATATTTATAAATTTTTTAAAATTAATTTTTTGAAATTTTCGAAATGTACACAAATAGTCTTAAAAAAATTTCAATTTCCTAATTTTTCTTTTACTTTCCCTTTCCTATTTGTTAGATTTTTGGCCTGCATAAACAAACCCTTATTGTTGCAAAGGAAAAGAAAAAATTGTGCAATCTTAGGTAGCAGTGGATATGATTTTAGGGAGCTTAGATTGCGGAAAGTCTTAATGTAGATCAATTCAATGTAGAGAAAATCATTAGATTATAGAATATCGATCGTACATAGAATAAATCACTTTCTAATTCCAACATGAAAATCAACGATTGAAAGACAATTTTAGCCATACATGCATATCTAATTCTTTAAATGCAATGCCCACATTTCCTGACATTTACAAAATAGAAGTCCTTTCGGGTGCACTATGGTTGTAGATGGTTGGTGGTTCAACGTGGCACATGAACAATGGCATTCTTACAGTGAGTAGTAGAACTAACTACATCTATAATATATGCATGCATTCTTATTGTGAGTAGTAGAAAATGTCGCAAGGAAAACCTCAGAAATGGTAGGTAATGAACTTGTTATGAATCTTCTTTTGCATCGACGGAACATCCATTTAAACCATTCGGCTCTGGTACAGATCACTCCAAATCCTTATATAGTAGATTCCATACTATGCCAGGAGCCTTCCTAGATTAGTTCTAGATTGGACGTTGGACCAGACATCCACCTAAAGGTCGTACTTACAAAATGTATCAGTCAAATATATTAAGCTCTCTCTCTATATATATGCATATAACAGACGACATGCAAATATTAGTTTCATTTCTCAATATGCTTTCACTCTTTACTAGCAAAATATGCTGTAAATCAATAAATGGAAATAAAAACCACATATAATTAAACACATCATTTTTCACTACATTGATCTTTTAGTTATTGTTGGTCACTGACGTTGGGTGAGTGATTTGGAGGTTCTGGCATTTTGCAAGAGTTGTGTGTTGTCCTTTCGATTGTTTTATAATATTTCTCTTTCAAAGTATTCCACAAAATATAAGTAATAGTATAAGTTTCAAAACATTTTACTGCACTATATATCCTCCGGAAAGTGTAAGTAGTAGTGTAATTCCTTCATTCTTAGAGTTCATGGGACTTTCAGATTGTATACTTATCCATGTGAGTTAATTTTATCCTTACCTATTATGGTTAACGTTGGCACCAATCACTGTATGAACCGTATGTTCCAACCTCTATTTCCCTACATATCTTACCAGATGCTTACTCGATACCGGATCAGGTGCATGCCTACCTCTATCCCTTAAAACCTATATCATTTGATCATCTCAAAGAGGTAATTGCACAGCCATGCTGACGCTTGGTACGCCTCTGTGCTTCCAGCTTGGCCTTTTCATCTTGCTCACCTCACCCGTTCTTCTTTCTGTCTTCTCGTTATTGGAGGTGCCACTGTCTGCTGGCCGCACGAAGGGGCTGTTGCAACGATGGATGAAGAAGAAAGCAGGTGGCGCCTGCTATTTGTGGTAGCTAGAAAGCGCAGAGACGCCTGTTGGTGAATGGTCAATTGGTCATTAGCTGGAACTTTTTTATGTTGGCACCTGGAGGTGGTACGTTGCTCGACTCCAGCTAGGTGTTTTTTTTAAAAAAAGAATCGTGAGGAATATTTTTTATCGCTAGTTGCTAATCAACAACGATAACAAGAATTAAATATTATATATTTTTATTTTTTACTATATATTTTAATTGTGTACAATAATTTTTGTAAAACACTTTTAACATTCTATATCAAAAGTTTACGTTATAAATTAAATCATGTAATTTTTTTTAAAAAGTGAACTTCATTCTACTTAATTTTACCATTTAAACAAACTACGCTAATTGTTAATGTTCAAATTCCTTTTTAGTTGATGGCATGGGCATTCAAATCCTGAATGCATGAAATCAAACCATCCATTTACCGTTGGATTTTTAGCGATTTGATTTTGAACCAGTAAGCAATACAATTGGACTCTCAGTTTTCAGGAATTGATAATTATAACAAGCCCGGGCCGCCAATATAATTTCCATTTACTTGCGAGGGCAAGAATACTTGTTGAAAGAAATAAAGAAGGGTGGTGCGGTAGCTTCCGTGACTTATCAAACATGCGTTCCAGAGAGAGAGAGAGAGAGAGATGCCACGGTTGATTAATTAATTAAACATCACCTCCCGGAGCGTTAATGTTAGGGCCGATTAGCTCCGTGCGGCACATCCGATTTAACAGAATTATGTGGTCCTTCGCCACTTTTTTTTTTTTTTCCCAACGTGTCGGTGGCCCTTCTCCCTCACATTGAAAAAGGTAACGCAGCGATCCCGAGGGCGGCACCCAATTCAACGGAAGCGGTTGCCGCGTCAATTCTTTGTCTTAATTATGATTAGGGATGGGAAATCGTCATTACGACCCACATCCAAGTGTACCTAGCCAATCTGGATTAGATACCATCGTTGAAAGTTTAATCGTTAAATATGAGGACAAGCTGACGAGTAGGAGAAGATTTTCGGACAAAATTAACTTTCTCAAAGATTTGATTCGACAACGAACTTTTCTTGTCTTCTGTATTGATGAAAAATTTGTCTTTATTTTTATAGATTATAGGTAGCACATACACGTATCCATAAAAGTTAAATTTTACTTTCATTTCTTAATTTTCCGTGTGTTTTTTTTTATATGCACAAATGGAAATGAAAAGTTATAAAATATAGAAAAGCATTCCCTTTTCCACGTATTGACAATGTTTTTGCCAATATTAATTTTGACGATGGAAGATCTGATCAGACACATTGTTCCTCCTTAATTATTTGTCGTTCAGTGAAGGATGAGGTTTTTGGTAGAGGTTGAAGTATAACCCCTCTCTCCTCTTAATTGGATCAATGCATAAGTAGGATGCATGTGTTTGTTTCACCTTCATATTACACTTTCTAATTCTTAAATCAGTATTGTAGTTGTGTTTTTAAAAAATAATGCTTAAAAGAACCATTCATAAGTTATATTTGTTAGGGTAATAACTTTTTTAAAATTTCCATTTTACCCTTAAAATGTCTTTCTTATCAACAATATTTTTAATAGTATTTGAAGAGTATGTTTTATAAATAATTTTAAAAAAAAATAAAAATACTTACAAACTTCCAATTTTATGATTTTATATTTAAATAAATATTTATTTATTAAAAAAATATTTATTTAAATATTCTCTCACATTTTAATGCATTGAAATACATTAAATTAAATATTGTCTTATAACATCAATCATGTGCATAATTGAGCCTAATGTCATAAAATAGAAATTACATCGATCATCTTTCCCAAGAACAAAAATAAGCCAATGTCACTCTTAGAATGGCTACGAGCTCGAGGTGCTAAACGTATTTATAGTTTCATATGTGTAAATGAACTATAATGATTAAACTACATATGACAAATTTACTTAAAGATTTTTAAGATGAATTACCAAACATTGACATTGTTAGGGATAAATAAGTCTGTGGAGAAGAAATTGAAATAAGTACTACTATATGAATGAGTCAATTAAGAACAACGTAAAAAAATAACAGATAAAATACATGAAAATATTGTCATATATGTGAAATGGAAGAAATTTTTAAATTATTTGACTTATTGTACTATAATTTTTAAAATTTTATTATAACTTATGAAAAAAATTTGATGTACGTATTAACTATTTTAAAAATATTTTATAAAAATTATGGTTAAATTTTTCCTCAAATACTAAGTCTCATATTTTTTAATATCCATTTGAACTTTCTATATTATTATTAATTTTCCTTTCTATCTAAACTTTTTATTTTTATTTCATCTTAATAAGTTTTAAATCTCTTTTTCAAGACTTCAATAATTTCCAAAATGAATTGTTACCATGGGTTTTTAAGGCTTTGTTTGGTTCCAAAATAATTTTAATATTTTATTTTAAAAATTATATCAAAATATTTACATCATCAATTATATAATTTCTTAAAAAATATAAAACACTTAAATTTTCCTACCAAACTTAGTCGAGTTCTCACGTGACTGTCACAAGATATTCTCACGTGTGATAGCTGTTGTATCTTTCTTGCTGATTGTTTCTGCTATTCAATTCCCACCGTTGGATGTGTAACGTCTTCTGAACTCCCGCCTATCATACTCCCTTGCTGAGAGGATCCCGTGTGAGCGGGGTTTTTTATTTTTTTTACGAATATTAAGGTTAAAAAGGTGTACTTGTAAATTTATAAAAAGTCTTAAAACTATTTTCTCAAGTAAAAATTTAAATTTAAAATCTTAAAATTTTAAGAAATTAATATCTCAAGATCCGTTCACGTGAATGAGATTTTAACCCAAGATCCGTTCTTTGGCTGCGCTCCGTTTTCTCTCCATCGATATTTCTTGCGTGCGTCTGCAACAGCGTGAAACGCAAGTCGTTCCAGCAGATTCGGGAGTCGGAACCACCGTCGCACGCAAAACTGCGTTTGTCAATATCTGCAGGCGCATACCGGACGCCCAAGCTAATTAAGTTCAAACATCCTAAACATTTTCCCTTCCACCACAATGCTTTCATAGAGGGTACAAGTGAAACAGTCTTCTACATATCCAATAGGTGGAAAACATTTTGCAGATTTGCACACATACGTGAGTACAAGAAGATGGGAGAGGGTGCAAAGCAATACTTCAAAAGGTGAAGCAATATTTCAAGAGATTGAAGGTTCAAAACTTTCAACCTGCAGCCCTGATTTATTTATCTCATTGTTGCCACAGAGGCGTCAGCGCGGGGAAATAGTGTTTTTCTGTGCATAGAGAATTGCTACGACGCTACGTTACCGTCTCGGCAGATGACTTCGAGCCTACAGTTTGTCATTGTTACTGTTGGTGTACGTATTATTACTTTTCGAAAAGAAAAGAAAAAAACAGTTGGCGTATTATTATTATTTCCTTAATCGTGTAAAATTGATGCCAAGTATGGCAGGGACTAATTCAAAAGGGAACCGCACCGGCAGCTACCATTTCGGTGATACCGTAAAATTATTGATTAAAAAAATGCTAGAAGAGAATAAATTTTTTGCAGGGACTAATCCATGAGAGACAGTTAGAACAACATTTTTGGAACTATACATATCTTCAAAAATACTGATGTCGCAAGTCAGGACGGAATACCACATGTAGACATGTCACAAGAAAACCTTATGACCGGATGTGATAGAACCTCATGAAACAAGGTATATATATAATTGACAATCATTTTCTAACCTCCATAGAAACTAATTGCCAATCATTTTCTGTCTCTGCTTTTCATCTTTTCCGCCAAATAATCCCACCAGCGAAGCATAAGACACGGGACGGTGAGTGTTTTATTAGAAATTGGTCGAAGACAGAACAATCAATGGGTTGGCATATATACACCCAGTTGTCTTGCTGAACGTGATCATTGTCTGTGTCTAAACTCCGGACCCAAAAGACAACGGCCCCTTCTACGTACAGCAACTCCGTTCTAGACGATATTAAAAATATTAATTGATCAAGAAGATGCATAAGTTCGATTAACAATCAGCAGCCTTTTCTATTCTGCCCTTGGTTATTACATATATATATATATATAGCTGTAGGAAGCAAGGTGAGATGCGTAAGATTGGAACGTTTTGAACGAAATGGTTGCCCTCCTGTGCCAGCGTCTGTTTTCCGAAAATAGCAGCTAGTGTACCGTTGTTTAGGAGAAAAGCATTGTTTAACGTCTACCGACCAAGTTTCCAAAAAAAAAACATTTACCACCTGAAATACAGAAAAGTTCTCAAGCTAGGGCGATGACATTTCTCAGTGGGACTGTACGCATTGCAGCCGTGGTCCAAAATCCAGTACTAGCGGGCGATGAGCTACCGGACATGGGAATGCAAACAAAAAGGTACCGGCGAAAACTTCCTCGACGACGACAACGTTTTGTCCCCCTTCGCTTGGATACATATGAAATCAACTCCACCCCGTCCTCTCCAACACGTAATCTTGCAGATGATGATATATCCTCGAGATTTATGTGTGGAAGACGACTGCGTGCGCATCCTCGACTGAAAGAGACCACCAGAAAACAGACAAATCTGGCGTTGCATTGGATTTCTATTTAAGATGGGCATTAATTTAGTATGTAAAGGTGGTGGCACGGGGGAGAAGCTAGCTAGCTGGGTGATGGATGAAGCCACGAAGGTACGTACGCCGGCTGACACCGTGTTTTTGCTTCTTCCGCCACGAATGCCAAATGTTACCGAATTCCGATGCCGGGCGTTCTGGAATCGATTGCCTCCGGATTTCTTTTCAAGAATATTAATTCTTTTTCTTTTGAAAGTTTATTAATTAAAATGTTTTTAAAATATATAGTTCTAAATTAAAGTTGCGAAAACGTACATATTGTTGGCAAAAGCTTGTTAGGAAATGTGTCATATAGAAATTTTTTTAATTTTAGAAATAAAAAAATATTTTCTAACTTTTTATATCAAACATCTCTCGTGAACTCATAGTTTATCGAATCATATAATGACAATCAACAACATGGTCGATGTGATCGTACCACTTGGATTGACACAATTGAACTCGTTCCATTTGATATGTATAGAAACATTCATGGAAATATTTTTGCATGTAAATAAATATAAGGTGTGTTTGTTTCGACTTATTCTAATGTTTGGAGCGATACAATAGTTGCATTTTGAAAAAGTAATGTTTAAAAGAAAAAATAATAATTTAAAAGTTACATTTGTTTATTAAAATAATAAATTTTATAAAATTCTAATTTTACTTTTTAAATTTTTTTTTATAAATGTTTTTAAAAATATTTGAAGAGTCTGTTTTATTAAAAATATTTTTGAAAATGCATAAAATTATTTATAAAGTTCCAATTTGATGATTTTATATTTTTAAAAATATTTTTTATAATAAAATTATTTTAAATCCTAAAATTTAAAAATACAAGAATACAATATCACACCATCACATTTTTAATAATACATTACCATATGTGCATTTGTGAATAAATTGACATACATTTTACCACTAATGTATTCGTGGTGAAAAAAAAAAATCATACACAAATTCAACCGGAGAAGGTAGAAGGGTAGTGGGTAAAAGGGGCAGTTGCGTCCTTTGGTTCAAAAAAAAGGAGTGACTTGAAGTTCAGTGCATAAGTTACTTGTTGAAGTTGGAAAAAATATACTATGTTAGAGTAGATATACTTACTTTAGGAGTTACTCCAGTGACTAAAATATGTGTCTTTGTTTATAGTCTTATTAAAATTATTTTAACTTACTTTAAAACTTTAAATAGTAAGAAAATGGACCTAAAGAAGAGCGTGCGCAAGAGATAAAAATTAATTTTTCTTGTTCACGGATAAATACATGTTGTTAATTTATTACGTTCATTCGCTGGTTATAAGTTAGACCAGAATGGACCCTATGTTAAAAGTTCATATAAAATTAATTAATAATGAATAAAATAATTATTTATATATTAAATTTAATTTATACTTACAAATATCTATAAATAAATTTGTATAAATTGACTTTAATATTAGGTTAAAAATTTATCTTAAAATTAATTAATAACGAGTAAAAGAATTTTTTATATATTAAATTCTATTTTATTCCCAACATTCATTAATATAAGATTATTTTGTATATATAAATTAAATCGATTTTTTTAACCATTCAACTGAGATGAGTTAAAAAAAAGGAAGCTTTTTAACACCTTCTATGATTCTATCAATGCCGAAACCAGTGCAAGATGAGACTGATGGATCGAGAAATATGGCCCGAAAAAAGTTCGATCATTGGGGAAGTAAGATCAGGGCGGAAAATGTTCGATCACGGAAACAAGAGGAAGATTCTTCTGCAGACGGTGGTAGACTTGAATGAGCTTTTTAAGGTCATATGTCATGATCCGACGCTCGTTCTGCTTGTCGAGACCCAAAGCCCACACTCGCTTTTTCCGACAGAACCCAACTTTCCTCTCCATCCACAGGACCACGCTATCCTATCTCCCTATGGATGGAAGATGAAAAGTCTGGAGATAATCAACCATTTCATTAATTATGGTTATCCTTGACAAATCAAGCCTCGGTTTCACTGTTTCACTCACTTCCAGTTTCATGTTAGCTTTACAAGTTTAAAACAGTTGAAATTGAACTAAATTCGTTAATAAAATTAAAGTTACGTAATAATTAAAATAATATAAATTTATATATTAAATTTTTTATAATAATAATATGATTAAAAGTAATTTTAAAAATTAATTAGAATCGAAGTCTTTCTCTTTCTCCTTCCTGCTGCGCCTGTCAACCAGCCACTCATCGCACTACTCCATCTCATTCTACCAGCTGAACCCAATATCCTAATTGGCAGGGCTGCGCACGACCGCCTTCTCATGCGGTCTCATCTAAACGTCCTTCCAGGGGCATCAAGCCAGCTGACAACACCAGGTACGACGCTGCCTTCTCCTCCGGACGGCCCGAGAGCATGGACGAGCAGCTAGCAGTCCACATGACCATGCCAATTGCGGAAACGACGACGGTGACATGGACCTTTGGGCCTTCACCGGGACGGTATCGTCCGTCCTCGGTTTCCGATTAGCGCACACATATCTGTATCTGCTCCCAATCATCCATCTAATAAATATATGCCTAAATTCCTCTCAAAAAAAAATGCTGTTATTATATGCCAAAATATTGCCTTGGGAAACAAGACCGAAAATTAAACCATGCTTTTGTGCAGGACCACACAGAAGGAGAGAGGTTCTCTGAAAAGGGTGGAGGGAAGAACAAGCCGCAGAAGATGAGGAAAAGACTTGCGTCGCCCAGACCTTTTGAGCTGTCTGATGGAAATGGTCAAGCCTTGATGTATGGGAAAGGTAAAAGAAGTAAGCGGTGGGCCTCCATCCGAAGAACAGAAAGGAAAAGGTTAAAGCTAAATAAAGTATTTTCTTCAGGGGAGGTAGCCAGGCTTGTCGCTCGATCCCACACATGTGCATGCATGAACGATACGGTGCCACTTGATTTCGCTCAAACCTACATCAGCTATCGATATATAGCGATGCGTCTAATCCTAACTGATGTTTGTATATTTTACTCATTTCAAGACCACTAACTCCTAACAAAATTTTTACTTACTTTCCGAGAATACAAACTGCATTAGCCACTCAAGGGAGTTTCTGTTATTGTCATAAATGATAAAAAGGGGTGGAAATTTAATTCCCATTAATGAAGCATTTGTGCATGAAATTAATGTATAAAAAAGTGATAAAGATGAGAAATCTTTTTCCATCGAACACTCTATAAATGATAAGAAAAGTGGAAGCAACTCACTCAATCGCTCAGCAGTCGACATCACTCAAGTCTCTCGCATTGGAAATTGACGACAAAGAAAACTACGTCTATACTCACCCACTTGCCACTCATGGCTCATATGCTTATCTACTGACGAAACCCTCACGCCCACTCACGACTCGCTCTTGCACACTCGTCGTTCACTAACTGCTTGCAAATTTGCTAACAGAATCCTCATCTACTTGTGCTTATTGCTTGTGTGCAGCCTCTCGTCATCCCACCCTTGCCCTCATCGGAAGAAGAAAAAGCTCTTTATTCGATGGGTTTATTAGCATCAAAGAAGGGTTGCGAAAAATGAAAAAAGAAAAAGAAAAAGAAAGTAAAATGAGGAAGGAAAATAAGGAAAAAGAAGCATTTCCCATTAGAAATTGAATTCCCATCATTTTGATCGATATGCATCCAAGACAAACCATTCACTAGGAAAAATATTACTAAAAAAGGTTTACCATAGGGGGGATTTGTGCAGACCATAAAGTCTAGAAACCAAAAGTTATTAAAAAGTGTTTTAAAAGAGTAGCGTACGTGTTTGTGCTGGAAGGAAAAATGAGTCGAAAAGTTTTACTTTCCCCACCTCTTGCAAAAGACAGTTTCTACCCAAACCCTTGCATGTTTGATCGCATCATCACTCTAACTGTCACCATGCCTTTCGCTTGCCTGATCACCCCCATTACCTTTTGCTTGCCTACTCACCATCGGTCGCATGCCTTCCACTCACCCCTTCCCCTATGGATCAGTTGTTGCATCAATCACCTGCAATAAATCTTCCTTCCACTAATCTTCCTTGCTCGATTACCCCAATTTCTCCTACCCTAATTTTTCCTTGCTCGGTTGCCCCAATTTCTCCTACCCTGATTTTTTCTTGCCCTAAAAATGTTGCTAATTTTATTAGCAATGTGTCTATTCTTGCTAATTTTTCCTTTCTCCATGTTCTTGTTGATTTTTTGTTAGCAACATGTCTATTCTTGCTATTTTTTTGGGTACTTTTTTGTTTTTACGTTGCTAACAATTTCACCCTTTGTTTTGTAGGATTATGGTTTTTATCTTGCACTCGATGTCTACTTTTCTTTTTTGGTTTTTTACAGGAACACACTACATCTTTTACTTACATCATTATCATTGCATAAACTTACGTACAAAAATTTATTTTTCACAATTTACTATGTAATTTTAATATTATTTGTGAAATAAATGATTAAATTTAGAATTAAACTACTCTTAATTTCAGTTCTCTGTAATCGTTAGAGTTAAAGTTAAAATGAAGGCATTTCAACATTAAAAATCTTTAAAATAGTCCAAAAAGTACAATGAAGTACCAAGCACAATCAACCCACATATAACACGAAAATGAAAACTCAATTCTAACTTTCTTTCCAAAAAAAAAAATCACACAAAATCTAGAAGGTCAAAATTCTAGAAGAGTACGTGCAAATCAAGCCTCTTCTTCATGTAAAGAAATCGGATTTAGATCTAACTTCTTCGGTTTGACCGTCATTGATGTCATCCTTCGCGTTAGTCACAGATGCCACCTGACAAATACAATATGTTAGAATTGCGATTGTAGAATATTGAAGTGCTTAATTAATAATTAATAAAGAGTACAATGAATAAACTAAATTACTAAATTAAAGTTGCCAGTACCTATCGCTTGTAAGGTATGTGGTCAATGTTAAAGCTGTATTACAACTGCGTCCCACAACTTAAAGCTTCCATAAACTATTTGAATCATTTGAATGAGCACCCCACACCAGCAAAAGGTGTTTGAAATGCCTGCCTAGCTGACCAAACCCCTCGGATAGAAGGATCTTTCACCGACGAGCTTATGCAATTAACTACAGAAAGAAGAGAACAAAAGTGGTAGGAATTTTTATGTTGTGTTGTTCTATGTACATTGAACCTCGATCTGTTTATCCTCTTCCATATCTGTAATGGAAGCAATTAATTACTTACTGTACCTCTTCCTCAATTCACTCCTTGAATATGGTAAACATAATCAATTAGCATATTTAATTAATTTAATTCCTTCAGAATATCTAAAGAATATTTTATAGTCTTTTATGACCACATACTAACATGAATGACACATCCAAACAAGATTTGAAAGGGTGTATATAATTAATGGCAGGAGCAAGACAACCAACTGTGGCATCACCAAAGTCTCTTTCTAAAACAAGATTATTTTCATATATTTATCGATCTGCTATGTGCGATCTCTAGAATATCTGTGGGCGTGGTTTCCTATTAGATACATATGAAAGGAATTATTGTGTATTCAATAATCGAAGAAAGAGTATGGTTTCAAGTAAAAATGATATGTGACCTAATATCGATTGATCGATGGAAACGGTACAATGCTGCTGGGTTGGGCTCAGGCCCATTGGGCTTTGAAATAAAAAAAAAGGAGGGTGCATGTGCATGTGGATAGTGTTCTTCTCTTCTAGGCCTTCACACTCCCATTTTCAATCATTGTGTGAGTGCATCCTATAGAGTTCACGCATGTTTATATATATATTTTCTTGCTTACTTTTGATAGGGTAATTTCTACATTGAATGTTAATGTTTATATATTACTTTATATATTATGATTCTATTTTGAAATATATACCCCCCCTCTTAAAATTAAATTTTTTGCGTGATTAATTAGTTCTCTAAGACAAAACTCGTAACAATGTTAATCTAACAAAACAAGGTTGGGGGGGCTATGTCATTTTTTCCAGTTGCAATAATATATATAGTGTTGAAATTTCTAGGCATCGTTTGCTAAAACAAACATTCTATTTTACAAGAAAACTTTATAAATTACATTTCTACTATTCATTTTCACTTTAAATTTAAGCTATCTAAGATGACCTAGCGCACTCTACTTCTAGCCTTTTTTAGTTTGTTTGTAATGATAGAAATAATATTATCTTTAAGAATTTTTATTGAAATGTCACCTTGATATTCTTCCTTGTTTTTTATCAATTAGTGTTTCGATTAGAATATTCTTTCACATATAGCTAGTGAAATAACAAAAGAAGTAGCTTCTGTTCAAGAACATTAAGGTTTAAGGTTTAAAATTTAAGATTTCCTAAAAACACTAGGATGCATCATCCATTCTTGAAAACTCTTGCTCTAACCAATCAAACTTCAAATAATGCTACATAATGGAGGGAATTGGAAACGAAGTTGAAGCTAGGGAAAATTTATGAGGCGCTAGCTTATTTCTCCTTTGCATGCATTTATCTGCTGAATTTAATCTAGCTTAACTTATCATCTTACAAAAAGAAAAAACTTTTGGAAGCAATGTCTATGACAATAACAAAGGCTTTGTTTGATAAAGTCTATATGTTAGATGAGTTATAAGATTACATTTTTTTAGAATGGCATAATTAATTTCTGAAGTAAGAAAATTACTTTTTATTTTCCCCTCTGACAATAACAGTGAAAATCTTTACTCTTATTATACTATTTATTAAAATATATACTCCTTAAAATAGAAATCTTTGCAAACTTCATTCTCAACCAAAGACCCATATCTACTTTCTTCAATGTTTATTTCAAATTGATTGATCAATTCCGTTTTGGATCTCTAAGAGTTAGGTTAGGTCCACAAGTTAGGTTAGATCCATATGGACCTTAAGGCCTTTTTCAGCCTAGCTTGGATGGGTTGGATTTCGGTCTACACCCAAGTCCAAGGCCTGAGGTCCCTTGAGGATTGGGTTAGGTCACTAGCATTGTTGGCCTAGGATTTTATAATTACTCACACATTATTGAACATTGACAATTAATTGGGTCGTGTCTAACTAGGTCAACACAATTCAATATGGTCAAACAGTATTGTTAATCAACACAATAAGGTTTGACTAGTTGTAAGTTGTGTCTAGGCCGGTCTTCTGCATTTTCATGTCAACATGGCTTGACATGAAAATAATTTTATAATTTTTTAAAAGTTTATATTTATTTTAATATTTATTTTTTAAGTTGTATATATTTTATATA